>JAWWLR010000034.1:111594696-111608536 GCA_035041075.1 Acraspis erinacei
AAGTAGTTACATTTTTATTCAAGAAACATGAAATTTTTACTAAAACAGAGGAATTTTTAATAAAAAAACGACCAATTTTTTTTCTAGTTGAATTTTTATCCAGAAGGTATTTCAGTTCTTTCTCCAAAATAAAAATGTTAAATTTAAACAAAAAATAAATTTTCTACGATATAGTAACATTTTTAACAAAACAGCAGGATTTTCAGATAAGAAGTAAATTTCTTTTAAAACAGATGAATTATAAAAATAGTTACTTTTTGATCTAAAAAGATTTCAGTTCACTCTCCAAAATAAAAATAAGAATTGTAAACAATAAGTTAATTTTATGCTAAATAGCCGAATTTTTATCCAAGAAAGATGTAATTTTTGCTAAAGCAGGTGAATTTTAAAATCAAAAAATAAATTTTCAAACAAAAAATAAAAATCGGACGTTTATAGTCAAACTTTTTTCAATAACACTCAAATTTTATGCAAGAAGAAAGAAGATTCCTTGGTTCGAGACGAATCGATTGACCTATAATATTAATAAATTTTATTAGAGAGGAAGGGACTTATCGTCATTTACGTTATATTTAAAATTGTAGTTTGAAAATTGATATATTTTGCTAAAAGCTTTTGGTGAGAACTCATTTTTTTTTTGTGAAAAATTTATCTTTTTCCAAGAAAAGTCATCTTTCTTGGTTGAAAATAAATTTTATTGTTCTGCTAAAAATTATATTTTTAGGTGGAAAATTTGTCTTTTCTGATTGTTAATAAATTTATTCGGATAGAAAACTCGTTCTTTCTCGCTGAAATTTCTTTTTTCTAGTTCAAAATGAACTTTTGGTTGAAAACTATTCCATTCCTTGTTCAAATTTGTATTTTTCTGTTGAAAAATTGACCATTTGGTTGAATGCAACTGATTTTGTTGAAAAAAAAATTTCGGTTGAAGATTTATCATTCAAATTACAAATTCCTCATTTTAGTTAGTAATATAACTGTTTTTCTAAAAACTCATTTTTTTTATCAAAAATTAATTTTTTAACCGAAAATTATCTTATTCCAATTTGAGCTAAATATTTAATTGTTTATTTGAATTTAAGCTCTTTGTTTAAAAATAAAACTAATTTTGTAAATATTAAATTATTTTTTTAAAAATTAGTGTATTGTTTGACAACTCCTCTGTTTTGTAGAAAATTGTTTGTATACAAAAAATTAAACTATCTTTTAAAAATTCGTTCCTTTCATTAGAAAAGTCCACTACTTGATTGGAAATGGAACTTATTTTGTCTAAAGTTTCTTCCTTGTTTGTTATAAAATTCGTCATCTCTTTTGGTACAAATTATATATTTTTGGGTTGGGTTAAAAATTCAAATATTTTCTAAAAAAATTGACTTTTTAACTTGAAAAGTCGAAGAATCCCGAAATAATGATTTTAACAATATTTCTTGTCATTAAATTGAATTGAATACAACTCTACTGTTTCCAATTCTGTTATTTGTTTAAAATTTTTTCTAACGATTTCAGCCAAAGAAAATTTTATTTTCAAAATTGGAAACGGTAGACTTATACATAATATTTTCTACGGAAAAATAAGCCATAATGGGTTAAAATTGCACCATTTTTCAAAATTATTTAAAAAGCGATCGTAAGGTAAAATTAAGTTCCAAAAAAACGTTGGCAAAATAGTAAGTCGGAAAATGTTTTCATGATAAATTATGCTTTTTCTTTAAAATGCAATCGTCAGTAATATTACTTGGCTTCTTAAAATCATAGGAAAACAATTTTTTTCGAGATCTGGTTTTTGGCACATCCACCTTAAGTCTGGAGTTACTATCTCGAAGCCCAATGGAAAATTCCCAATGCCATTTATGAGAGGTTTCCAGAAATTTCAAAGAAAAGTTAGAAGATTCCAAAGATCTGATTTACTGGTCTTAGAAAGGAATTTGTTATATCTGAAATAACTTTTTCTAGTTAAAACTAAATTTGTCTCTCGATATAGTCTCTCATCCATCAGTTTGTTCGACCTTCTGAAGAATTGTGGTAAAATTGAGAGAAATTAAGAGACGTCTATGTGTGTGTGATTTTGGTTATTGTTGTGTAAGCTCGGATCGGTCATTAGTAAGTAAACTAGATTCGTTCGAACTATCGATCACTCTGGTATCAAAGGCGAGCAGAACCATAAAGAAGCTAGCCACCAATAAAGCCCTGCAGTGTGTTGATCCACTGCATTTACAATAACGACGTTGTTTATTCGACGGACGACAAACGACAAACGACTGGTTGTTCCAAGTACCTCTCCACCCCGTCTCATCAAGTCTTCGTCACACATCTGTATACAACATGATATAGCTGGGTGCTTTAGAAAACAGACCAGGGTCGTACCGACCTACATACTTGCTTTTTTTTTATTTTTCTCAAATTTTTTCTTGGGGTTCAAAAAGTTCCAACAAGGTTTAGTTTTCTTCAAGTATTTACCAATCTGCTCAGAGCTATTTTGTCTCTCTCCTTTTTTTCTCTTTCTTATTTCTCTTTCTCTGTTTTGTGACGCTTGAGTGAGCACCGCACATCCTCCTGAGGCGCCTCTTACCCATCCCCATCGCGCGGCGTCAATTCTTAGAAACATTAAATCCAGGACCACTAAATCCAGGTCTGACTGTAAATTAATTTTTTTTTTTCCCAGGCGTTAAAATAATTGTCGGCCTAAAAGTACAGCCAGCCCCGCCTCTCAACCTAGGTCAAATACAAATAATCAAGGATTAAAATTTAATCACTGTTGGTGAAATCGGCCCTTAGAAAACTTCTTGAGCATGTTTCGAGTAATGTTTTGGGTAATTGAAGACTAGTAGGTCTAACTTGTTTTTCACAAATTTGACCTTCAAGCAATTGCGCAATATTATTCTATATCATCGGAATGTTCAAGAAGCCTGTGACGTCATCAGATTCTCCGAGAACATTCTAGATCCCTGCCTTACACAGATGAACACACACACCCACCCACGTACTAATCCTAACTCACCAAGAACCGGCCCTGCCTATCTACTAACATAAGACTCGACCAAGTCTGCTTATTTTTACCCGGATATTCCCTTACACTCTCTTTTGTGCTCATTAATTAGAATACCTGAGATTCGGACAAATAATATGTTAAAAATGTCGACTATTATAAACCGTTTTAAGAATTCTCTGTTATGTGGAAAATGACAATAAAGAGAATGCTGAAAAGTCTCGTTGTTTTTCGCATTCGCAAAGTGGAAACATGCGATCCGTGTAAAACAGTGAATGGTGAGAGAGAGAGGCAAGAGAGGGTCGTTAGGGGATTGTGGATGAGGAGACGGACAATCACACGGACGGAATGCGGACGAATCTACATGTACACAAGCGCTCGCGTATATACAGTCCTAAGGGGAAAGTATCGTCTGGCTACTGTAAAAAACATGGACAACAGCTTGTTGTACTGCCTTGCTTACATTGCAGGGACTTCTTATTCCAGTAGGGGTTTGCATTGTTGGTGTATGGCCACTCAGACTTCTCGGCAAAAGGGCTGCGAACTTTGATGCAAGTCTCGTGACGTTAATAACGCATGAGGTCAAATTGAAAAATTATCACACCAGAACGGACGTCCTCGAGCCGGAGACCGTTGTTTAGAAAGAGGGTGGCCCGACGACACGATTTCCTTTAAGGTCATAATGGAGTGTTTTTGGTAGATGACAACTTTTATGCTACTGAGTACCCCAATTCTTTCACCTCAATGCAGAAATTGGTCTTTGTTCTAAACAGGGTGGCGATCTGACCTGCAAACCTGAAAAAACCTGAGAGTAAAGAGAACTTTTTTTTTAGTTGGGAAAAAACTTGATTACTTGGATGCACATTTGGCACACTTATTTCTATTCCTCCCCTTTTATAAAAAGCAAATCTTTGTTTTAGAGTATTTCTAAGCAACTCTACCTATTTTTTTTCTGTAAATTTTTTTATTTTAGGTAGAAAATTTGTCCATTTGTCATGAAAATTAAACTATTTTTTCTGTAAATTCTTATTTTTTGATAACAAATTTTCCTGTTTGGAATGAGAATTGAAATGTTCTTTGTAAATTTTTCTTCTTGAATACAAAAATTTGTCCGTTTGGAATGGAAAATTCAACTGTTCGTTTGTAAATTCGTCTTCTTAAATGGAAAATTTGAATGTTTGGTATTAAAATTTAAGCATTTTCTTGTTCTTGTAAATTCGTCATTTTGGGGAGAAAAATTGGTTCATTTCAAATAAAAATGCATTTTCTAAACAGGGTGGCGATCTGACCTGGAAACCTTGAAAACCCTGAAAGTAAAGAGAATTTTTTTAATTGGAAAAAAATTGATTAGTTGGATACACATTTGGTACACTTTTCTCTATTGCTCCCCTTTCCTAAAAAGCAAATCTCTGTGTTCCATTATTTTTGGGAAACTCCAACTGAAAATTTAATTATTTTATTTTTATTTGTGTAAACTATTTTTTTCGGATCGTAATGTATCAGAATTTATCTGTTGGGAATGAAAATTAAACTATTCTTTTCGAACAAAAAATTTGTTGGCTTGAAATGAAAATTCAAGGTTTTGTTTTTTTGTTTTTGTAAATTCGTCATTTTGGATAGAAAATTTGTACAATTAAAATGAAAATTCAACTATTTTTTTGTTATAATTTTTCTTTTTAGACAGACAATCCCTTCTTTTGAATTGAAAATTAATCGTTTTCAGAAAATTAATGTTTTTCGTATGAAAATTGAACTATTTATTTGAAAATTCTTCACTCTTGGTTGAAAGTCAATTCATATTTTCTGTCAAGAATTTGTCAACTGTTTTCCTCTTTCAAATAATATATTGTAAAAAAGTCTTTTTGGACAGAAAATGTATCAATCTGTTACGAAAATTGAAATGTTCTTTGTAAATTTTTATTTTTGATGAAAAATTTGTCTGATTTGAATGAAAATTCAAATTTGTTGTCATTTAATCTTTCTGAAAAGAAAATTCAAGTTTAAAAAATTAAAATTAAAATTAAATAAAAAAAATTAAATTTAAAATTAAATTTAAACAAAATTTTAAATTAAAAAAAAATATTAAAATTTATTTTAATTTTATCTTATATCTTCTTATCTTAAAATTCAATGCTTCAATTCATCCTTTTGGTAGAAAAGTTTTTTGTTGTTGTTGAGAATTAACTTCTTTCTTGTAAATTCATTTATTTTCTTAAAAAATCAACTACTTTGTTAAAAAATCGGCTCTCTTGGTTGAAAGTTAATTCAAATTTTTGGTCAAACATTGAACTGCATTTTTCTTTGAACAGTTTTTAAAAATTCGTCTTTTTGGATAGAAAATTTATCCGTTTAGAATGAAAATCGAACTTTTCTTTTTAAATTCTTCTTTTTGAATAAAAATTTGGTGCACTTGGAATGAAAATTCAAGTTTTATTTTTATTGAAAATTCCTCTTTTTAGACAGAAAATTGGTCCATTTGGAATAAAAATTGAACTTATCTTTGTGAATTTTTCTTTTTGCATTAAAAATTTGTCCACTAAGAATGAGAATTCAGATGCTTTTTTTGTACGTTATTCTTTTTTAGTTAGAAAATTTGTCCCTTTGAAATGAAAATTGAACTTTTGTTTTTAAATTTTTCTTTTTGAATACAAAAATTTATCCGTTTGAAATAAAAATTTAAGTGTTTTTATGTTGTTGTAAATTTTTTATTTTGGGTAGAAATGTTTTCCATTTGCAAATTCATCTATTCTGTAAAATATTCAAACATTTTGTTGAAATTTGTCTCTTTTGTTGAAAAATAATTAAATTTTGAACAAAATTCAACTTAATACGTTAATTTTAAATTTAATAATATGACTTTTAAACTGAGTAGTCCAATTTAAAAAAATGTTTAAATTTCCTAGGAGATGATGAAAGTATGGATTTTTTTATCTGATAAGTCTCTGAGATTCGATTGGATGAATATTAATTTGCTCAAACATTATTTCTCAATAGCGCCCATTTTTTCTTGCTTTACTCCAAGATTTTTTTAATGAAATTAAATGTTTATTTAATACATTCTTATGTAAAATAATGCAAATAAAATATTTCTAATACTTGGTTTAAAAAAAATCGTCTTTCAATCGTTTACAATTAAACATTGAATTTTCTTCAAATTCAACATTTGAAATATTTTTCTTTCATTTTCTTCTTTTTTTAACACTGAAAATACTGTTAATATTCCTAATTGTTCTCAATATTCAATGGTTGAAACGTCAACTTTGGAAAACAAAGAAAATAGAATTTTCAATAATTAAATTTTAAAATGTTTAAAACAGAACAAAATTGAAAATCTGAATTTTACAATTTTGAACATTTAACTTTCAACATAAGCAAATACAGTTTCCAATTTTCTTCAATTAAAAATGTTCAACAGTTGAAATTGAAGAACATTTTTATTGAATTTTCAACTATTTAAAATTCATCTGTGCGGGGAAATTTGATGCAGGAAAGTGAGGGTAATGAGGGAAATGGAAGTGCCAGAAAATCAGGGGATTAGATGAGGAGGAATTAGGGGAAGCGAAGAGAAATTGGGGGTGGGAATGTGTGAGAAAATGAGTGGTGGTGAAGTAGGAGAAATCAGGAAAGGACAACTGGGAGAAGTGAGGAAAAACGAGAAAAAGGATATTGCTGGATAAGTAAGGAAGGAGGATGAGGGGCAAGAAGGAGAAAGTTTGGGATGCGAATTAGGGAAAGTGATCAATGGAGAAGTAGAGGAAGTGAGGAAGTGAGAAAATGAGGGAAAATTATGGAGGGGAAATCAGGTAGGTGAGTAGGGAAGTGAATATAAGTAAGAGGAAGTAGAGAAAATTATTAAATATGTGGGTGAGTAGTACGATGGGAAGGGGTGGTAGGGGAAGGGGAGTGTTAGCTGGAGAAGCGAGGAGGAAGGGAGTAGAGTAGGAAGAAGTTAGGAAAGGAATGTCGGGCGAAGTGGGAAGTGAGAGGAAGGAAAGCATCGTTTCTCACCATTCCTCAATATAATTGCATGTCCTCATCCGGACTCTTTGAGATTATTCTAGAAACTTGGCATGGATATGAACCAAATAATCTTCCGAGCACTGTCGAAGTCGGTAAGGTAGAAATTTGCATTCAGAAGCGACCCTGCCTATCTACTTATAACAATTAACGAGAGTTCGTATACAGTTTACTTGAGCCAGAGCTAATCCTAATTTTTTGTTTACAAAGCACCCAAGGGAGGAAAGTAACGTGACAAGGGGTGGTATTGCTCCTTAGTCTAGCTGCTTTCGTCCTGGCGAATAATTAGAGCCGATAAGTCACAGCACAACACTCTGTATGTAAGTAGTAGAAGCATGGCTGAGAACTTGGTTAAAGGTGAAGGATTCTACGTTTAAAATGTTACATGATTAAAATTCTTGTCTTTGAATATTATTTTTCAGGCCAAATTAAGCACAGCTTAGAAAAAATTCAGGAACTTTGAAAATGACGATTTGAGACTGCCCTCATATAATGTTCTTATCAGTAATTTTGTATTTATATCTATATTTATTTTCCATTTTTTTCCTAATGATTATATTTTTAGTTAAAAATTTATTATTTTGTTAAAGATTCAATAATTTTGTTCAAATGTCATCATTTTTGGTTGAAAATTTGTCTCTTTTTTGGGTTGAAGATTGAACTACTTTAGTAGAAAATTAACTTTTTGATAAAAAATAAATATTTTGGTGTTGTGAATTCAACTAAAATCTGTCTTGATTGAAAATTCAACGATTTGTTGAAAATTTTCTCTGCTTGGATTCTTTGGCTAAAAATGTAACTTTTTGGTTGAAAATTAATCGTGTTAGGTTGATGATTCAACTATTTTCCTGGAAATTCTTGTTTCTATATTGAATTTAACTGTCACTTATTTATTAATAAAATATTTTTTGTTTGAAGTATCTATTACATTATTTGTTGAAAATTATCTTTTTTGATTAAAATCAACTTAATTTGTATTTAGAATTAAGATCTCTTTTATTTAAAATATTTAATACTATATTATTTGTGGAGATTTTATATTTTTGTTTAAATATTTAATTACATGTTTGAGGGTTAAGCTACTTTTTGTAAAATTAATTTTACTACTTTTTTTAGAAAAGTAATACACGTAGTTTGAAATTACCTCTTTTTTTCGTCAAAAATGCAATTATTTACAAGTTTTGTTGTTAAAAATTTATATTTCCGGTTTCAAAATTGAACGGTTTCAAGTAAATTCATCTTTTGGCTTGAAAGGTTGATATTTTTTATTAAAAAATCAACTATTTGACTAAAAATTGAACCAGTTTTTTCAAAATTTAATTATTTTGTTGAAAATTCTAATCTTTGCTTGAAAATTTAACTATTTTGTCAAAAATCAACTGTCGTCTAAATAATTCACCTTTTGTATTGAAGTTGGATGGAAATTTTTTCTTTATTCATTGAAAAATCACTTATGCTGAAAATTCTTCGCTTCGCTTAAAAATTGGAATATTTTGTTGAAAATTAATTTTATGCTGCAACTTTAACTTTTACATTGTTTTACAACAAATTTTTTAGTTAAAAAACCAGCTGCTTTTTTTAAAATTGATGTATTTAATTGGTTGGAAATTTAACTGTATTCTACCAAATTTTTCGTTTTGGCTTGAAAATTGAACTATATTTTGAAAATTGAATTCTTCCCTTAAAAATTTCAGTCTTCTTTTAAATTTAACTATTTTCTTTAAAATTGTTCTTTTTTTGGTATAAACTTTTAAATTTTTGGCAATTTAACTTTTCATGTTGGAAATTCATTTTCTTCTGCAAAATTTAACTGCTTGTTAAAAAATGCAACTAATTTTTTTTAAAGATTATTCTTATTTTGTTTGGAACTTCAAATATTTGGTTGAAAACTCAACGATGTAGTTAAAAATTTAACTATTTGGTTTAATATTAAACTATTTCTTTTAAAATTAAATTATTTGGTTAAAAATTGAACTACTTTGTTGAAAATTGAATTTTTCTATTGAAAATTTAAATATTTTATTAAAAATTAATTTTTTATAGTAAGTAAGAAATTCGATTATTTGTCTAAAAATGAACTATTTTTTTTTAATTCAATTTTTTTATATCTGGGTCATTTGGTTGCATATTTAAAATTTTTGATTTAAAAATCAACTATTTGGTTCGAAACTTCACTATTTAATTGAAAATTTATTTATTCTTTTGAAATCTTGAATCACTGCTGGAAAATTCAGTCATTTTGTTAAAAATTCTTTTTTTTATTGTTGAGATATCTACTATTATATTGTTGAAAATACTAGAAAATACAAAACATAATCAAAAAAAGTTTTTTTCTGAAAATGGTGCTTAGAAGTGCAATGATAATCCGACGCGTCTGGATTGCTCAGACGCTTAAGCGCTCGGACTTCACGTTAGAGGTCTGGGGTTCGATCCCTCAGCCGGTAGCTCTAGTAATTTTTCTGTGTATTTTACCAAAATTCTGGTGGTTCGGATTCCATCTTAAGTTGTTGGACCCTCATCATACACTTTACTGCATCTCAGTCACAATATGATTACTATTGTATTATTTTTCTTATTGCAAGCTAATTTTCAGAGGGAGATAGTTTGTTTCTTCCAAGTATATTTTAATAAAACTTGTTTAAAAATTTCCTTTTCTTTTCTGCTGAAAATTTAGTGGAGGACACAAAACTTCGTGATATTCACCTCGTGGTGGAAAGAGATGGGTTTTATCGATATCAGAGGTTTATACTCCATTAGGTTTGTTAGAAGATTATTTCGAAACGGGACAGGACAATACCTTAACAGTACTGACCACTGAGTCCGAACATCCTTTTAATTTCATCGGTGAGAAACGTTCAGCGCATTCACTGACTTTTTCTTTTGTGTTAGTGTTAAAAGAATTTTATTTACTTGGAGAAATTCTTGAAATTATTAATTAATAAATCTGAATGTTTTCTTTTGTGAGCATCAATTTTTACCGGGAATCCTTAAAAAACCTGGAAATGATCCGGGATTTTTTTAATTACGAAAAAAAACTTTTGAAAACCTTCGGAAATAACTTTTCCAATTATGATGTCCTTCAATTCAGAATGTGTAATTTATTCCAAAATATTTTGTCATCCAAATTTTCCGTTTCGAATTTTTATTTTTCAGGATGCATTTGCAATTAAAAGAATTTAAAAATTTTAAGTGGCTGTTTTGAAGGTTTAAACAATCAAAAATTAATAGCATTTAAAACTCACATTTTTTGACAAAAAGCGTTTTAATTTGTTGAACTGCAAATCTAAATTATTGATTGATTTTTAAAATTGAATAATAATTGTATAAAGTGTTTTCTTTTTTCAAATAATTTTAAATTAACAGATTAATAAGAAAACAGTTCTTTCCAATTTAAAATCATATTTAAATATTATTGCCGTTTAAAATATTCCATTTTTAACCTATTGAAATTGGCATTTTTTAATTAAAAAGAATAAAGATTTTTTAATATTTACTAGTTTTTGACTGTTTATCAAAAATTCGCAATTATAAGCCAAATATTCTAAATTAAAAAAATTGAAACTGATTTTTTGGAAACAGAAATGATCTTTCATTTAAAAAAAATTAATTTTAACAGAATACGTAAAATATTTATATAAAGAAAAAGTTTTGATGAATAAATAATAATTGAACAATTATTCATTTATGAAAAATATCACTCAGTTTAAGAGAGATTTAGAAAATTTGAAAACATTAAAAATTATTGAAAACTTGGAAAGATTTCCAAATTTTTCAAAAATCTATACGTTTTGTTTTAGATTGCAGGAAACATTTACAAGTTTCAAAATATTTTTTTTCTCAAAAATAAAAATTCAGTAGCTTTTTTACATTTTGAAAGGAAAATTTCAAATCATTTTTAATTAAAAGACTTTAAAATTAATTTTGATACTTGTTAAGGATTTTAAAATGTTTCAATATTTTTAAAAATATTGCTAAGATTCGTGGAGAAATTAAAAATAATTTTTTATTTTATAAAAATAGTTTTAAAGTTGCTAACTTCAAAGCTTTGACTTAAAAAACTGTAATATTAATTTTTAAACTTTTAAAAATAACATTGCTTCAAATAGTATAATTTTGAAAATTGACAAATGTTTCAATTTATAGATTTTTAATCTTTCAATTCTGCAATTGATGGAAGTTGAACATTTTTAATTTTAATGCTTTAATTTAAAAAATATAAAATCCAAAAGACTTCCGCTTCGAGTGTTATAATTTGCAGAACATTTTCTATAACTGTAAAAGAATTTTTTTTAGTTTCAATAGTTCGAATCTTTAAATTTTAATAACCTTTAAAAATTTTTTCGAACCTGGAATTGACCTGGAATTTAAAATCGTCCCATGAATCGCCATCCTAGTCAGAGATTAGTTGAATTGAATTTTTTTAAAGAGATTAATAACAATTTGGTTTCTTATTAATTGAAACAAATTGAGTAGGTTCAATTTTGATAATTGTATTTTATTGCGTGTTAATAATGGTACCATATGGTTTGAATTTTGTAAGCATGTGAGGAAAGAACTTTCGTAGGGATAAGCATTCAAGCGAATTGAACTAACAAGGTCCCAACGGCCCCAGTAAACTCTTAAACTGCTGGCATACGATCGTTTGACAGTTAGTGCCATATTCTGTAAACCCATTTCCTTTTTTTAGTTCTTTCTTTATTTTAAAAAGGGTGATAACAACAAATTTGTTTGTAAAAATATAAAAAGCTTGTATAAGTAAATAAATAAGTTTTTGATAATCATAATCATTGTGCGGTCTATGAGACCGCACGGCCACAATGAAAGGTTAAGCATAAAGACAAAGAAATCTGATCGTTCTAAAAAATTGTTCATAATCTTTATATTCTTTACATGACTTTTTAAATTTTATTTTCTATTTATAAATATTTTTTAAATCTATTCAAAACTTCTTAAATTACTCAAAATATTTTTAACTTCTTCAAATATTTTTCAATTTTCTCTTGAAGTTCATTTTTCCAATTAAAAAATCGTAAAAAATGTTCCTATAAATCTTAAGACATTTTTTTAAATCCTTTTTATGTTTTTAAACGTTCTAATATTTTTAAATTATTTAAATTTTCCCTGAAAGTTTTTTGTAATTCTGCAAAATTAAAAAAATTTACTGTTTAAAACTTTCAGATTTTCCTTTAACAATCTTGTAATCTTTTTCAATTTTCTTTTAGAATTAACAAAGGCAAAAATCATTGAAAATTTCCTGTGAATCACATGAATATCTTTTTCATTCTCATAACGTCCTGCAAATTTTAGTTATTTTTTTAAGCCACAAATTTAAAAGAATGGCCTGAAAGCCTTCCTTATTCTTTATCCACACATTTAAAAATCTTCAAAACCTCCAATTATTTTCATGAAATTAAGCCTAAACCATTTAAATTTTTCCCAGAAATCTTAAAAAAATTTAATTTTAAAATGTGATTATTTTTATCTCTTTGAAAATGTGAAAAAGTTTGTAAATCTTACAAATATTTAGGAATAATTTTAGTCAGTTTTAGATATTTTCGTAAATATTTTAAAGTCTTAAAATATTGTTATTCTCTTCAAAGCTTCATGAATTCCGAAATATCTTTTAAATTTTCAAACAATTCTCCCAACATTTTTCCAGACCTTTAACAATTAAAAACATTTTCCAATAGTTTTTCACATTTTCATAAATATTTTTAAATGTCTTAAACTTTTTAGCTAATTTTTGTACGATTAATTATTAAAAACAATTAAAACTATTTTTTTTTAAATAAAATATCATTTAAAGCGTGCCCAGAAATCTTCAGAAATTTTTGGTGAACATTTTACTTCCTGAAAAGTTTTAGAATACATAAAAAGCTTCAAAATTTTATTTTTCAATGTTAAAAAATCTATACATTTTTTTTAATTTTCGGCAACCTTTTCAAGATTCAAAATATCTTCAATCTCGTCAAAGCTTCTTAAATTCCTGAATATATTTTAAATCGCCAGATAAATTTTCCAGACTGGAAAAATCCTTAAAATCTAAAAAAAATTTCTTAAAATCTTCCAGATATTTTCCCTACATTTTTAGAAATCTTTTAAATCATCTTGAAATCTTTTTCAATTTTCTTAAAAAATTAATTTTTCAAACCGAAAAATCATTAAAGTTTGACCTCAAATCTTAAGAAATCTATCCATTTTGTTCACAACATTTTGAAACCTTTTTAAATTTAAATTACTATTGAAATTTTTACAAAACTTTTCAACTTATTAAATATGTTTTCAAGTAATTTAAAAAATGGTTAATGATCTTAACATTAAGATATCAATTTTTATAACTGATAAAAGCAATTGGCCTTGCTTTTATAAGCAATCTTTTATAATAAAATTAATTTTTTGTAATAGCGACACTGTAAAATTCTCAAAAGAGAAAATATAAAAATCCCGAATTGGATTTCAAAGAAATTTTTTTCATGCTCAATGTATTTTTCTAAATCATTATTTTAATTTCCAATAACAATAATTGAAAAAATCATAAATGAAAGCTTTTTTTTAAAATGTGCATGGAACATTTTTTAAATTATTGTTTTTGTAATAAAAATCCTGTTCTTTTATATTCAAAAATATTTTCTTCCTATTATTGTTATTTCAAATACAAAATCAATACTTAAAAAGACATTAAACATCGAAAAAAATTTGGTTGGTTCAAAATATTTCATTCATCTATTTCAGTGGATAAGTATAGGCAATTTTAGGCAATTTTAGGCAATTTTAGGCAATTTTGTACTGTTCGGGAATTTTCGATTTCGAATATTATAAACCATCTTATTAAAAAAT
>JAWWLR010000034.1:111704765-111715036 GCA_035041075.1 Acraspis erinacei
TTTCAAAAATTTTTGGCTTTGTTAGACCATTTACTATACTAATGCCAGCATTTGGAAACTACAACATCATGTCTAGTATCGTTACCTTACTCATGAACAGTGGCGTTTCCGGTTCAAATCCTGACCAACATAGATCTTTCTCGTTTCCCCCTGACCTGGATGCTATTTTAAAAGCCGCGCAAACTTTTGGACATCTCTTTTTCTATATTTATTAAAGCGAAGGTAAAAACAGACGCGACGCGACGCGCCATTCCTTCTGACGTGCAGAGAGAAATGCAGCTAGGAAATTGCAACGGGTTAGAGACGAGTCGACCTGGACCTGGTAAACAATCCACCCTCCAGTCCATCTCTGATTGCTAATGAATCCTAACGCTATTATGCATGCAACAACTAAAAAAACTAAGGTCCGAATGACGGTAGAAATCCCATTCGTCCGCGCAAGCCACTGTCCCATTCCACCCGTTACACACTGTGTGTGTGTACTTCTGGGACAAAGAGTTCGGCAAACATTATTGCTCTGACCGCCCCGGCTCGGCAAGTTACCCGTCAGGCACTTCGTTAGTAAGCTCTTTTTTTTACTTGTTACCTTTCCAGTTACTTTGGCTGTGACGCATTCGGTCGTTACACATTGTCCCAACACGTCAACACGATGCTCGGCGCCCCAGCAAGAAACCCCATTTCTTGCATGGGAGAGGATGAGAATTCCAGCGGTCAGAAAAAAATTGTCTTCACTAAAAAAAGTATTTTTGTTTTATTCAAATGAAAATTTAGTTGAATCAAATTTGAGCAACATGGTCTGTCCACTTTCTTAAACTAAACCAGTGACATTTTCATTGGTTGAATCACTATTTTGAATTATCACTGGTGAACCAGTGATTTTAAGACTTTGACTGGAGGAACCACTAAGTGACTCAAGTAAAAAAGTTTTACTCATTATACCAGTGATAAGTGGCAACCCATTTATGGAATTCCTCGGACTGAACCAGTGAAATTTCACTGATTGTCAGTGACACACTTCTGACTGTTTCAACCAGTGAGATGTCACTGGTTCATTTCCAGAGAGCATTAAAACAGTTTTAACAAGTATTGGATGAGATTAATTAACCAAGGATCGAAGAATCGATATTTTCCTCTTTTCTTACAAATTAATTTTTTAGTAAGGATTTGCAATTCTGGACAAAAATTAATCTCTGTGGTTAAAGGTTTAACTATTTTTTTAATTTAAAATTTAATAAATTTAAATTAGATTAAAATCCAAATTAGAAATCTTATTGAACGACCAATCATGAAATTGATGGAAACTCATGTAAAAAACAAGAATTCAACGAACAAATTTGGACCACAACGAACAAACAAAAAATGCTCCAGTTGTAATTTAAAATTTTTTTTAAACAAAAACTTCAGACACAAATAAAAAAGAGGAAAGAAAAATGAAAAGGCAACCAAACACATCCCCTTCCTTCTCCTTTTATTTATTTCGTCTTTTTTATTTTTATTATTATCAAATCCCAACAAAAGAACATTGAAAATAAAAAGTAAAATTATATTACCAACGTTTCGATACTAATACACTATTTTTCTTTCCTTTTTTTTATTTTTCTCTGAAATTTGTTTTTTGTTTGCTCGTTGTGGTCCAAATTGGCTCGTTGGATTCTTGTATTTTTCTAATAATTAACTTGTTTTTGAGAATCAATTTTTATTCCTCAAATATTGTAAGAATGCCATTTTTATTTTCAAAAAGGTTTAAAGAGAGCTTTTTGTTTAAAATAAAAAAGAAATCAGTTTTATTTTGTACCAAGAGGGATGGCATTTTAACCAAGAAGATTAATTTTTTACCAAGAAAAACGATTTTTCAACAAATGCATTTTTTTAATAATTGGTGTATTCTCTTGAAAACTCTTATTTTCTGGTAGAAACTTATTCTTCAAAGTAAAGATTTATCCTTTCCGTTTCAAATTATAACTAACTGGTTTTTTTATGTTAAATTAAAATCTTCTTTGTGTTGAGAATTTATACTTTTTGTTCAGAATTCGAGTACTTTGATATAAAATTAAATTATTCGGTTAAAAATTAATATTTTTATCTGAAAATGTAGCTATTCGATTTTTTCTTGAAAATGTTTTCTTCATAAGATGAATATTCAACTACTTAGTAGAAAATTAATTTGGTTGAAAATGGGTTTTTCAGTTCAAATTTTGTTTTTTAAATGAAATTTTAACGATTCCATTTTTGGTTGAAAACTGATCTTTTACCTTCAAAATTCAACTGTTTCGATAAAAATTTATCTTTCTTCATTGGAAATTAACTTTCTTGTTGAAAATTCTTCATTTCTAGTTAAAAATTCAAATGTTTTCCTAAATATTTTACTTTTATTTTTAAGTGTAACTATTTGGTTCCAAATTCGTCTATTTAGGTAAAAAATTAATCTTAATTGTTAAAAATTCATATATTTGGTAAAGGATTCAACTATTTTTCTTCAAATTTTTCTTTTTGTTAAATTCAACTGGTGGATAATACGATTTTATAAATCATCTAGTTTTTTGAAAGTTTAATTATTTTGTTGAAAATTCCACTATTTTGTTAAATTCATTTTTTTGGTCGAAAATTCAACTGATTTGTTGGAAATTTGTTATTTTTGATTAAAAATTCATCTTGAGGAAAGCCATCATTCTAGTTTAAAAATTCATCTTTCTTGGTTGAAAATCGAACCGGCTTCTCAAAAATTCGTACTTTTGCCTTAAAAATTCAACAGTTTGGTTAAAAATTTACATTTTTGTGAATATTCTAATTTAAAAAAAATAAGTATTTAAACAAAAACGGAATATTTAAATTGTCAGTTACCTGTGAAATTTAACATAGAAAAGACGAATTTTTGATCCAATAAAACGCGATTATTCTCCTACTCAAACAGAAGAATATTTAATATAATATATTAATTTTCTAACAAATAGTTTAATTTTCTACCAAATTTTTAAATTTTCAAATTAAGAGTTTAATTTTTATTTCAATAATTTAATTTACTATCAAAGCAATTCACTTTTGAACAAAAAATATTAATTTTTATGAAAATATTAAAATTTTTAACCAAATACTAGAATTTTTAAACAGTCGAGAATAATTCAGAATCCATCATTGGTTAATTAATTTATTTAAGACTATTTTTTAAGAACCTGTGTAAGATTACAATTCTTTTAGGTGGAAAGTTTGGTTCTAAGTTTATTTTTAAGAAACATCAACATATTTTAGAAATTTTTAATGATTTAAAATTAAACGTAAATAAAATTCCAGATAATGGTCAGGAAGAAATCAGGCACAAGATATTATTTTTAATAAATATAAATAACTAAAGCTAAAAATTTTAATTTTATTTGAAAGAATCTTCTCGAATTTTTAATACCGACAGAATATTTGCAAACAACATCAGAACAACTTATTATTTTTTAAATAATAAATTGTTCATATTCAGATCTTTTTCTTAAGGGTATTGAAGCCAACAGCAATACTAAAATTCCATTGGATGAATTTAAAAAGGGTATCAATTTCTTAATAGACTCTACCTTTTTTAAATTTTATAACAAGTACGATTTTGTCTATTTTGTCTGAGATCGTTATGCAAGATTTTATCCTTCCTAAAGATAAAATTAATTTCATAATATCACAGTTCAACTCTTGCCAAAGCAAATCGCATTTCTCTTATGAATTTAAAAATAAAAGATCCATTAGTTTTTTTAACCTAGATATATTCAAGATAACAATAATTATATTATTACCAGCAGGTATAGAATTTCGATATATTCAGGAAGATTTCTTCAATTTTTTCCAACATAAAATAGGGATCATTAAAAACCCGGTTGATGCTGCGATTCTGCTTTCTGAAATGTCTTGCCATATCGATAACTTATTAATGAATTTACTGATCAATATATGAAGAAAAGGATTTCTGAGTTAGACTTAAAGAAAAACCAAGCCACCAACAACATTTAAAACGAAGATGTAATAATTGATCTGAAGAAAGAAATGGTCTCCATCTCATTTCTTGGTACCATCTCACAGAACTGTAAAAGATCATTCTATAAACTCAAAATTTGAACCGTTTTTAGAGTTGACTCAATATTAAATAAATTTGTTCAACATGATGAAGTCAACCTAAACACTTTATACCCGTACAAGGTAGTTTATAAAATTACTTGTAGCTCTTTGAAACAAAAATTGTCCGGTCAAAATCGAAAAAGAAAGGTGATTTCCTTTACCAATAGATTGTTGTTTACCAGACATAAACATCAAAGAGAACTAATCCCAAAATTATTTTTATATAAATTAATTTAGTTATTGAATCATGATATGCAGAATAGAGTAGAATCAGCTTGCATGTGCCAGTGATCAATGTCATCCTTCGTAAATTCGCAGAATAGAAGCCAAGAGTCGAGACATAAGATATGAAGTGTAGAACATAGAGGTAAGCACGCGATGACATGTTACAAAATCGATTATCAAACAAATAATATGAGCTCACTGGTTACTCATTATCCAGTCCATAGAGAACCATTGGGTTTCGTGTACAGCGGACATTAGCTGATGTTTGTGCGAACTTTCAAATAAACACTATGAAAAGTATATGTCGTTATGGTTATGTGGCATTACCAAGAATTATGGAACGAAACTGTTGATTGTTCAAGTAAACTCACAAAGAATACAAAATAAAAATTAGCATGTATGTTAGTTTACTTTAGAATCGATATATTCTCAATATTGATCAACAATGTGTTTGCTACCATCATAATTATCCTACAATTTACAATGATTTGCAAAACAGCTTTTGCGGGCCATTTAATAATCTAAAAGCAATCTAAGGATAATATTTTTGATAATTGCGGAAAATTTGTTATCTTAGTTTTAGAGTTAATATAATATTTTGGTATAGAAAATCGAACCGTTGCATTTTTTCAAAAAGAACAATTTTTCGACAAGAAACACGAACATAACCTAAATTTATTTTAAATTGCTTTAAAAGTCATAATTGTTTATGTAAATTTAGTTATTTCAAAATTTGTGTTTTGTCTTCCACTTTAGGCAAAATTTCTTAATTTACGTTTAATTTGAATTTAAAAAAAGATCATTCTATTCATTGGCACGTTCTTTACACTTATGTTGTTCATATATATAATTGTAAAGAAGCTTCAACGAATATAATAAACTTTTATAAATTAAAATTTAATGAAAATTAAGGCTTTTACCTCAATCATTTAAAAAAATTGCAAATAATTTGAGTAAGAGTTTACTGTCTAGCTTTTGAGTTGGTGAATCGATACAAAAAAAATGTTGTGAAAAAATATTAATATTTAGAAAAAATTAATATTCGAAAAAAAAATATTATTTAGCTTACGTCAGCTGTTCAGCTGATGATAGGAAAATATTTTAAAGACTGCACACAAATTTCAAATGATTTCAAGGTATGCTTCCAGATTTAAAAAGATTTCAGAGATTCCAAAAGATTCCAAAAAAATTGAAGGATCGCAAAAGATTTCAAAGTTATTTGAGCCATTTCTATCATCATAGAATACAGAAAACTCTATTAGATCTTGAAATTCATGAAAATTTTGTTGTTCTAAATATTTATACTTGTTTCACAATTTTATAAATCCAAAAATATATCTTGGTTACTATCGTTTTTACTTGATAAGAATAAATTATTATTGAAGATATAGAAATACATGTTCAAAAATAAAAACTTAGAATTTTGTCAATGTGGATATTGGAAATATTCTAAAATAATAAAAGTGCCAAATTTTTGTTATAGATTTCACCAAAATTTCAAAAGATTTCACACAGATTTCAGAAAGGAATGTGCATAATATTTCGAGAGCGAAAACCCTCTTGTGAATTTTTTATAATTTTCACCTAAAACAGACGATTTTCAGGAGAATTTCAAGCAAATAGGAGACATTTAAAAAAATATATCCAAATAGGGAACATTTAGAGGTAAAAAAGACGAATTTTAGGGACACTAGACGAAAAGCTATCTTGGAGACCTTTAGCGTCCGAGAAATCAATATTAGGATAGTAAATAAACCACAAGTGATGTTGCTCTAACTCATTTGGAAACTCAGAACGTTTCGAAAATCCTCTATTCTTCTAATCAGGGGTAAAATTTTCTAATCCGATAGCATGGTTAAATAATTATAATTATTTGTAAAAACAATGGCTATCATCTGTTAAAGTGAATGTTTCTCAGTATTTGTGTAAAATAAGTTAAATTATAGAGACTCGAAAGATGGTGACAGAATAAGAATTGAAAAATTGTAATAATTTCAACATCGAGAATGATTCATAATTCAGAATCCATAAGTGACAGTTTTGATGAGCTCTTTCAGATTATCTTCATATGGCATCATAACCAGCTCATATATTCTTTGGCTAGAACTGAGTTCAACAAATGTTTCATTGATGTCACGGGTACATAACTGTGATAAATTCATTCGGAAAGGTAGAGACAGCTCTTTGCTAGAGATTGTGTTGCCTGGAAGCTAGCCAACATATGTATGTGCTAATTCTGAACAACTCGAGGAAGGAAATACCCGAAAAATGAAGTGCTAATTTAGAACCCTTGCAGACATGCAGAAGTACGAAACAAAAGCTAGATGCGGAAAAGTCCTCGTAGTGTTAAGCGATAGTCAGTGGGAGGGAAGGTCTGTGCAAAACGGCGCCAAAACCCGATTTATCGCTTTGGAGAAGAATCCAGCGGAAGAGCCCTGTGGGTGAATCCTCATCCCAGAAAAGTCAGGGCGCGACAATGCGAGACAGTTAGTTGTTTCGCGGAAGCGGCTAAAATGCAAAATGGGAGTTCGAACAAAAGAAGCGAACAGGGCCGCGGGGGGAAAGGTACAGATCAATACAATAGTATATTTGTTCAGAAGAGCATGTGGGGTGATACCTTGCAAGTGGGTGTCGGACTCGAGGGGGTGGTGCGCGTGTGTTCGTGGGTATGTCCGTTGTTTACAAGGGGAAAAAACAAGCAATAGATGCAAATATAATAGATATCTGTACATCGACCTTCCAACCACTCCCGACACATACATTCTTCGTCGCCGTCGTACAAAAGTATGACAAAAGACCTGTGTGTGCTCTCCATCCCGTTCGTTCAGGGACGAAACTGGAATCCGGAAAAATTGTTGTCCAAAAATAGGATTCACACAAAGAGATATTCGATTCTTCGTTTTCCTTCAAATTCACTCTTCTTCAGCTATGTCACGTATGTGTAAAGACGGAAAGTGCTTCATGTAGGGGAAAGGATACAATGGTTGGCCTCCTCCAATGAGTATAGCCACCTTATTTAAACATACTCACATTAGATAATAATAACAAATAAAAATATTAATAAGGGCTGTTAATCAACTATGTTACCAATTTTGGGAGATCCACGACCTTTCCTCATACCTGATTTAGGACGAGGTTGTACATTTAGCCTAACACTTGTGCACCCTTCGACCTAATGGTAGTCATTTCACCACCACTAGTGCACATCTCACCCCCATAGTATTTTCCCTCTTGAGGAAACTTACATCCATGATGGAATCCATACAAAATTTGACGTATGTTGAAAAATTAATTTTTTTATATAGTTTCTTATTTATTCAAAGTAATGTAACCTTGTTACTCACATTATGATAATTTGTAAAAAGTCTTTAACATAGTGACGATATCAACATTCTTTACAAATGCTATTACATTCTGTTACAAATACCGTGCAGAGTTTTTAATTTGATTATACCTGGAACATATTCTAAATGCACAAAATACTGCTTCTTTAGCACGAAAATCAAAATTAGGGTAACTATTCTGTGTGGAATCCCAGCAGACACGTGTTTAAGAAGCGCTGCTAGTCCTTATTTGAAATATTAAAAAGTGCACAATACACGTACGTATATTGTTTTAATCATCAAAGACAATGGCATCCCAAAAGAAAGCAAGCGGTAAAAGTGGAAGCGTCCGGAGAAATCGTTGCAGGGCAGGTTGCATATAAAGAGGGAGAGTGTTGGGTTGAGAATTCGGTGACAGTATTTCAATGTACCCCCGAGACGTTTCTAGCTCGTCGGGGACGGGGTGTCATGGTAAAAGACCGAGTAAAAGACCGAATCTCGCTCATCCTCCCGATTCAGCCCACCTTTCTGAAATAATCCTCTCACGGATGCGTTTTCCAGTGGACGTGTGCGTACGTCGCGAAGGGGAACCTTACATATGACAAATTCAACGCGCTACTTCCTGTCCTCGTTCCTTCCTTCCTTCCTTGCTTCCTGGTGCGGTGGTCTGACACCCATGGCCCTGGGCCACACTGGCTATTATTATTTTCATTCCTTCCCGCATGTCTGTCTGTCTTTCTGTCATTTCAAACTTGTATGTCCCCCTGTCTGACACGTCCTCATGCCATGCTCAAAAGAATCTTTTCGGATGTTTTCGGAAACACTGATTCTCTTCCGATTATGCGTGTCTTTATATGCAATAGGGTGTAGCGTAAGACACGAATTTCCGAAAATGAAAGACCCTGGGGTACAATTATTTTCCTTTTCACCTTAAAAGCGACTGCAGAACAGGAAAAACTAGGGTTTATATTAGAACCGATTTTTGGTTTTAAGTCAGCTGCAACAAAAAAGAACCTCTCTTGCTGGAAAGGAACTCAAAATGACAAATTGTTGCAAAAGAACCAAAAGATTTATTTCCTATTGAGTAAATGAAATGAGCGAATCAGTTTTGAATAATTTGAATAATACTTGCAGTAACTCGAGAATAAATGAAAGTTATAAATAAGATATTTATTTAAAGGTAAGATTTGGAACTAAGGTAACCCCAAAATAAAATCACCTTCACTGTTCGCAGATTCTATGGTTCTTGTGCACAAAGTTTTTTTTCATTGATTTGTTTCTTATTGAGTGTATGAAAAAAGCAAATACGTTCTAAATAAATTAAAAAATAATTTCAAGAACTTAAATAAACAATAATTAAAAATACATTGTTTATTTAAAGTAAACAATTTTAACATTCTAGGGTTCTTATGAACAACGTTTTTTTTAATGATTTGTTTTTTATTAAATATATTAAATGAACAATTAAGCTTGAAGTGAATTTTATAATAGTTCCAATAACTCAAATAAACAAGAATTAGAAAGAAAATGTTTATTTAACTTAAACAATTTGAAGGTAGGTGAAGCCAATTTATAAACACCTTCTGTATCCGAAGATTGTCGGATTCTAATGAACAAATATTCCGTTTAGTGATTTATTACTTCTTGAGTATAATAAAGAAGACACTAAATTACAAATTAATTCAATAGTAGTTGCAATAACTCAAACAAGAATTAAAAATACATTGTCTATTCAATGTAAATAATTTGAAGTAACATAACACCAAAGTAAAATCGCCGTTCTCTATTACAAGATTGTATGGTTCTTATGAATAAAGTTTTTTGTGTTGATTTGTTTTTTATTGAGAGTCCGAAATAAGGAAATACATTCGAAATAAATTCCATAATAGTTGTAAGAACATAATTAAACAAAAATTTAAAATACAATCTTTACTTAGAGTAAAAAATTTGAGGTAAGAGAATGCCGAATTAAAATTACCTTTCCCTATCCCAAGATTGTAATGTTTTAATCAACACATTTTCTTTTAGTAATATATTTATTATTGAGTTTATTAAATAAGCCAATAAGTTTGAAATTAATTCAATCGTAGACACAATTACTAAAACGAGAATTAAAAATACAATGTTTATTCAAAACAAATAATTTGATGTAAAGTAACGCCAAACTAAAATCATCTTTCTCTATCCTAAGAATGAATGGTCCTTATGAGCAACATTTTTTGAATTTCTTTATTGCTTATTGAATGTATAAAGTAAATAAATATGTTTCAAATAAATTCGATAATAGTTTCAAAAACTGAAATAAAAAATAATTAAAATTACAATGTTTATTTACAGTAAAAAATGTCAAGCAAGATAACGCCGAACTAAAATCACCTTTCTCTATCACAATATTGTAGGGTTCTTATGAGCAAAGTTTCTTTTGTTGATTTTTTTATTGAATTTATTAAATAACCAAATTAATTCGAAATTAATTCAATATTAGTTGCAATAACTCAAACAAGATTTAAAAATTCAATGTTTATTCAAAATAAATTAGTTAAAGTAAGATAAGGTCAAATTGAAACCAAATTCCTTTATCTCAAACTTTTAGGGTACTCATGGACAAATTTTTTTTGAGTCATTTGTACATAA
>JAWWLR010000034.1:111843145-111864995 GCA_035041075.1 Acraspis erinacei
GAAGCGAAAGGAAAGAGGCGAGTGGGGGAGGTGGGTGCAGGAATAGTGAAAAGAGGAGAGATCAGGAAGGTGGAGGCGCGAGAGGTGCGGATCTCTCTCCCAAGAGGAGTCTGCAGCTCGCGGAGGGGGAGCGTGCATGAGGGAGTGGGAGAGTGCATGAGGAAGAGAGAAAGCGTAGGCGGACCAAGCGAATTCCGCGGGAGGCGTGTCTCTCGCGGCGCACCAGGTGCGAAGGTGCGCGAACACGACATCGCCACGCCTTTGAACGACGACAACTACGACTTTGTCGTTGGGCACTATCGAGTCCTCCTTTCCCGAAGGTGGAAAGGTGGAGTACGTCTTTCCCTGTGTGGGGCGCCTCACCCCCGAAACTATTTTCCTTGACGGTGAGCATCCTACCCACCCCTCTGGTGTCAACGTCCCGACGTTCATGCGCCTCTGCACCTTCTCCCGGACCTGGAGATGTGGGGTTGGTTTGGCTTGGCTTGGATGTGCTTGGTTGAGGCTTTCTTTCCTTCTGTCCTTCATCCGAGTTATGCAGGATGACGCCAGGTATTCGCCATCACGTACCAGAGGTGCACTCTTCACGTATAGGACTTGGTAGTTTTGCCATGAATTAACACGACGTCTCGACTCAGGAGAATAAGGCATCGCAATCCGAGTGCTACGTGATGTCTTTTGAGCTAGCTGAAGCTTACGGTTGTAGAAGCGTCTTCTATTTGGTTAAAAGAGCCATGACTGAAGTTGAGAGATGGATTTCAATTAGAGGAATTTATTAGAGATCGAGACTTGTCTCTGCGTGATTTGAGTTAGGGGTTGTCCATAAAATACGGTAATAATTTTAGGGGGTGAGGTCACGTTTGACGGGGGCAGTGAAAGTAACGTTACAAACTTAGGTAACCTGTCACTTTTTAGCGTGAAGATTCTACAACTTAAATTAATTTTTTTCTTCCTTCACCACCAAATTTTTGTCTGGTTGAAAATTTAACTATTTTTTTGAACATTTATCTTTTCAGTTCGAAGATTCGTCTCCTGATAATAAATTTGGAGCCCTTTTTCGTCCTTTTCCGAGAATATCTGGTTTTTCTCATGTTTTCAAGTAATTTTGCCTCTCTCTCGATTTTTCGTTTAAAATTTTGTTTTGGTTGAAAATTCTACGGGTTGATTGAAACCTTAATTATTTTTTTAGAATTGCAAACATTTTTTTTTGTTGAAAAACTCCAAATTTTTAATCGAAAATTGAACAACTTGGTTCAAAGTTGAACTATTCTAGTTGTGCTCTGTGGAAAAGTTATCTTTTTTGGCGAAGATTTGTCTCTTTGGTGGAAAATTGAACTATTTTGATGAAAATTCGTTTCTTTTTTAGTTGAAAATTAACTTTTTGTCAACTGAAAATTTATCTGTTATATTGTTAGTTCAAAATTTAATCTTTTTGTGTTAAAATGCAACTATTCCGTTAAAAGATTAACCTTTTTAGTTGGAAATTTATGTAATTTGTTTAAAAATCGTTTTTTTTTTAGTAGAAAATTAATCATGTCATTTAAAAAGTCATCTTTTTCGTTGAAAATTCATCTCTTTGGCTTAAACTTTAGCTTTAACCAGTTTTTTTTACTAACAATATGACTTCCATTATTGATTAAAAATATATTTTTTAATTGAAAATTTATCTTTTTGATTAAAAATTAATCTTTTACATTTAAAAATACAAATATTTAGTGAAAATGCATGCATTTTATCAAGGATTCAAAAATTTGGTTAAAAATCTGTTTTTTGGCTTCAAAATTCAACAACTTGGAAAAAAGAATGTAGTTTCCAAATTAACCTTTTCGTTAAAAATTTGTTGTGGAAAATAGATCTATTGTGGTGAAAATTCATCTTTTTAGGTCGAAATTTGGGTAGAAATTTTTGTTAGAAAATCTGTTTTCGTTTGAAACTTCAACTATTTTGTTAAAAAATTGTCTTTTATGGTTCAATTTAGTTTGAAGGGCATTCATTTTTTTTTAATCGACAATGTAAATATTCCATTTTTGATTTAAAAAGTATATCTTTTGTATTTCAAAACTCATCTTTTTAGTTCAAAATTCAACTATTCTGTTAAAAATGAAACTATTTATATGAAAAATTAACCACTTGGTATAAAATTCACTTTTTTTTTAATGTAACTTGAATTTTTTTGGAAATCTTTTTGAAAATTAAACTATTTATTTAAAAAATTAACAACATGATAGAAAATTAACTTTCCTGTAGAAAATTCTCTCTGTGGGGTGGAAAATTCACCGGTTTGTGAAAAATCCATGTATTTTGTTAAAAATACGTCTTTTTGAGCAGCAAATTCATCTTCTTTTTTTTATCATCATTTGTTGGTTAAGGATTTCAATATTTTGTTCAAAATTTGTTTTTTTTTTTTAGTCTAATTGAGCCGGATGAAAATTAGTTTCTTTTAGTTTAATTAATGTTTAGAAACTGAAAATGTATCTATTCCATTTTTAGTTAAAACCTTATATTTTTTAGTAGAAAATTTAACTTCTATTTTAATTTCATTTTCTTTGCTTCAAGATTTTTTAATTAACTTAAATTTTTCTCTCCCTTTCCTACCAAATTTTTATTTGGTTGAAAATTCAACTACTTAGTCAAGCATTTCTCTTTTTAGTTCGAAGATTCATCTTTTTCTCTAAAAATTTTGCCTTTTTTATTGAAAATCTGTTTCTGTTAAAAATTGTTAAAAATTTAGCAATTTATAAAAAAATGTAACGTTGTTGTTCAAAATTTAACAAAACCTTTTTTGTTTCAATATCAATTACAACATTCGTTGAAAATGTATCTGTTTAGGTTGTTTTTTGTAATATCAGCCATTATATTTATCTTTAAAATTACTTTTTTTGCGTTAAAAATTAATCGTTTTAGTTGAAAATTCGATTTTTTCGCTGTTAAATATTTATTTTACTAAAAATGTCTTTTTTTAATTCAATTGATTGGTTAAAAATGTATTGTTTTGTTAAAAATTCATCTACATTGTAAAAAATTCGTATTTTGGCTTGCAAAATTCAACAATGTTAACTATTTGTTACAAAATGAAACTTTCTTGTAGAAAATTTGCTTTCTTTATTAAAAAGAATTTTCTCTAATGAAAATTTAACAACTATATTTTTGGTTAAAAATTGATCTTCTTTAGTTTCAAAATTAACATTTTTATTTAAAAATGTTCAGAACTATTTAGTTGAAAATTTCGTATTTTTGGTAGAAAGTTAATCTTCCTGGTTGAAAACTTTGCCATTTGTTTAAAAACCTTTGTATTTTCTTAAAACTTTATATTTTCTGATGCAAAATTAATCTTTTTGGTAGAAAATTAAAAAATTTGGTGAGATATCTTATGGAAAATTTTTGTATTAGACTAAAAAATCATCTCTTACATTGAAAAAATGCCATATTTGGTACAAAATTAAACTGATTTGTAGAAAAATCGATTTTTTATTGAAATTTATTTCTCCTAAATGAAAATTTACTTAACTTTTCTACTTTTGGATCAAAATTTAACTTTTTTAGTATAAAAATTCAACTATTCAGTAAAAAATTTAAACTAATAATTAATCAGATAAAGTTTATGCTAGCCTTACGTTCATTGATCAAAGTATTTAGTTCAAAATTTATGTAAATTCTTCATTTTGGTCGAAAATTTACCTTCTTGGTTAAAAATTCAACTCTTTATTTAAAAATGTGCATTTTATTTTAAAATTTGTCCTTTTTTGGTAAGAAATTAATCCTTCTGGTTCAAAATGTGGCTACAGTTGACCCTAGAGATAGGGCCCCCTGATATAGTCCTTTCAAAAAATTGACGCCGCGCCGCAAGTGGGAGTAAAAGAAGCTGCGCGGGGCGAGCGGCGGTCGCTCAGGCCTGAACAAAAAAAGCGTTTTCTACGAAATGGAACTCTATCTGGGTAATTCCCCACCTCCTCCAGTCCCAAAACCGGCCCAGTCTCAGAGTGTCACTGTACTTGATTAAATGACTATTTTGCGCCAGCATCTGACTTAATTAGAAGTCCTCACCTTTGCCTGGACATTTTGCCAGTGGACAGGAAAACTGCAAAAAACGCGGTGAAAATTTAAAAAAATCAGCTTGTATAATTTGTGGATCCTCCCTCAGCACAGCTATTGTATTCCGATATCTCGCCCACCCTTGATATCCGGACCTTCCCGATAGCCCAACGTAGACCGGGAGGTCCCTGATACCATGGTTTGGTTGTGAAGACAGTGGCAGCTATTACAGCAGCTCCTGAGCTATTACGGCATCTGGAGCTCCGTAGAGTAAGGTCTCATGAGTGGGAGTCGGGATAAGTGAGGTGATGTATTGAGATCCCATTGTATCCAGGGAATCCCCCAAGATTGCCAAACTACGTCCCCGTCCCTTGCTCGTAATACGTCACCGCTATAACCAAACCACCCCTCTAGCCACCATCCACCCTTGATCCGAGTGACACCCCCAAGGTATAGGCTATATCTCTCCTTTTTTTTACCAACCCATGCAAATATGGCGAGAGGAAAATAAAAAATAAAAAAAAAGGAGCGAATGGTATCGGCTTCTTCTACTCGGTGGCTTTAATATGGGTCTACGTGGCCGCAGCAGCCTGCAGTATTGAAAATAGCATAATACGGTCGCCCTGATATTGCCACGAGCACGCTAGGCTAGGGTGAGGAAAATCAAAGGAACGGGAATCTCAAAAAGAAACATGCAATGCGCGAGCGGGAGAAATTCAAATTTTTGCGCCCGCTCTTTTCAATAATAACGTTTATTATTTTAACGACCTAGGACGATCTATCTTTTCTTTCTCCGTGTTCGAGAATTTTTTATGTCTTTTTGCCCCACTCTCGTCTTAGGGCGTGTGCTTGACCAGTGATATACTGATATACTTAGTAGGGGAGATTCGTCCTATGTCGGCACAGTAAGAATTTTTATCGAAAACGGAGGGTAAACGGGGTTTAATGGCGATTTAATGTTTTTGTCAGGTACCATGACTACTAGAGAATATAATCAGCGAAAAGTCAATGATAAAACACAAAAAATAAAAGGACGGCTACCAGAGACAAGGAACATGTAGTCAAAACACAACCAATCTAAAAAAACAAGATACCAGTGGCATGGAATTAAGACAGAACAAAATAAAATAACATTGAAAAACACAAGAAAAAAGGTGCCGACTCAGGACTACCTGTTTGGTGCCGAGTAAGGACCACTACGAATATTCACACAGCTTATGCTATTACCCACACCAAACTTATCGGAATGAAAAATCGAGTTTATAAGGAGAAAGCACACTGAACGCGGAAACCAAAGCACTTTATCAATTGAAATTTTCAAAATATTTACATACCCGTATTTGCTTAATAATAATGAAAGAAAATAGAATTCGGTTTGCATGAGAAATTTATGCCTCGCACACACTGTCAAGCGAAGAAAAAATCCGCCACGCGCGCCATCTCGGAGAAACACGAGGGTGCTGGCTTAACCCGCAGTGCCGACTTAGGACCACTCTCTACTAATTATTGCTATACGCAAACGCACTATCTAAATTCATAATTATATATTTGTTAAAGGTTTTTAAATGCAAAAATGATTTGATTTATTTATATTATCTGTAAAAAGTGAAAGTTTATAATTATTTGAATAATGATTGATAATGATTTTCGTTTTAAAAATTTTAATGTTTTTTACAAAATTCTTTTTTTCAACTTAAAAATTTAAAAAAATATATATATTCTATTTTTTGTTAAAAACTGCTGTATTTTAATTTAAAATTTGTATTTTTCATGAAAAGTTAATCGTTCTGGTTGAAAATTCATCTTTTTGGTTTAAAATTTATCTATTTTAGTTGAAGGCTGATCATTTCATTAAAAAATTCATCACATTAGTTGAAAATATAACTTTTTTGTTAAAAAGTCGTTTTTCAATCCTTTTTTTAACTACACAATTAACAATTCCATCTTGGATTGAAGATTTATATTTTTTATTTGAAAGTACAACTATTTAATTCATACTCAATTTTTTAGTTGGAAATTTAACTATTATTTATTTGTAACTAAGATAGATACATTTTCAACCACAAATGGAATTGTCAAATTTGATCGTAAATAATTAATTTTCAACCAAAGTAAAGCAATATTCAGTTAAGTATGCAGTTGAATTTTCAGATGCAAAGATGAATTTTCAACCAAGAAGATTAATCTTTTACCTAAAAAGATTAATTTTTAAGAAAATATAACAATTTTCAATGAAAAAATGAATTGTGAACCAAAAAAGGCATCGTTAAATTCTTAGTTTAAATAAATTAATGTTCAAATAAAATAATTTTCAAATAAACAAAAAATCATTTTCATCTGAATAATCAAATTGTTAGGCAAAAATATGAATGTTCAACCAGAAAATAAATTTTTAACAAAGTTTGAAATTTAACAAATTTGAACCTAACAGTTGAAATCTGAAACTTAAAAAGCTCAATTCTATACCGAAAACTTAGTAGTTATACTTTCATTTTAGAGAAATAATTTTTAGCAACAAAAAAAACATTTTCGACAAAAAAGTTAAGTTTTTTACTAAATACATGAATTCTCGAGCTCAAAAGATTGATTTTCTGTAAAACAGTTACCTTTTCGAGAAAAAATCATTTTCAGTGAATCAGTTGAACTTAAAAAATAAATAAATAAATAACCTCTCCCTATGAGTTTTGTGCGGGCTAAACCTGAAAATTTCTAAAAATTTAGAACAACACCAAAATATGATACAATGAAAAAAATCTCCGGTCCACAAAAATTGGGAACAAATATAAATATTTTTTTAAATTAAAATCGGCTGTTTATTTTTACAGTTTAATGGAAAACTTTTTCATCAATCGATATTTAACATCATTTTTATTTGACCGATTTATAATTTGACATATTTTTTTCAAAACTATATTTGTCATAATTTTTTTCCCAAAAAATGTACGGTAAATTCCAAACCATTCCAAGTTCATTCCAAAAACTTAAAAAATTAATCTCTTGAAAAAATACCAGAATAGAAAACTGAAGGTGAGGTACTCGTCTCTGAGAAAGAAAAATATGCCGGAAGAGAAAATTTAAATTCCAAAAAATGTGCCTCAAGAGACACTATACTGAATGCGAAATTTCTTCAGTTTTAATCGAAAAATAATCTTTACTTCATTGCAATTAAAAACCATTTTTTTATTAAAAACGTTAATGAGAAAAAATGTATCATAATTTTTTAGAGAACAAAACGTGATAAATCCACTTGAGTTGATTTCACAATATTTGAGGATACATTGTATGTTGAAATTGATAAATCAAAACTAAATTTAAAATGGGCAATTATAATCATACGGTCCGTTAAAAAAATTAAATTTTATTAGCAAAATGAAAATGGATTTATTTACTTTTTATTCAGGAAAGGCATATTTCACTGTTTATTTATGTTCCAATGTTATACATTTACCATTTTTTATTTATATATTAAATCAGAAGATAATCTTAAACAATAATACTTTATTTCAAATTTAAAAATAAAACGTTGGAGTTTTATGAATTTTTGGAATTATTTTATTTCAAAAATACAGAAACAATCATCTCAATTTAGTCAAAAAATTGTTTCATTAAGTTTTTTCCCTTTGTCCTCGCAGGTAGGCAAAATTTCATGAATTTTCACTATTTTGAATTCTATTCAAAAATTATAAACCAAAAAAAAGACAGCAAAGAATTTAACTTTTTAATACCCAAATTTGAATTTTATACATAAATATAAATAACCTCCTGTTAAACCATGCCGACGTTTGAAATAATTAAAACGCAATGTACGTATATTTTATTGCAGCTTCACTTTTTCATAAAAATTTACCAAATTTACCATAAAAATTGAAAGGCAACAATAACTGGAAATAATAATAATAATTGATTACAGTTTAAAATTACTTGATGAGAACTTCATATCAAGACGAAACATGTCGTCAATTAATAAATTTTAATTTTAAACATAAAAATACGATCTAGACCTGAGAAATTTAATTACCTTGTACACCAGAAGGACACATTTTTAATGAATCAAGATTTGATCAATTATTGTTTATAAATTATTATTTCCAGTTTCTATAGTTATAAAAAGTATTTTTTTAAATATTAATATTTTTTGCTTCGGAAAGTGGAACGTTTGTTTGAAAATCCATATTCTTAGGTATAAAATTTCAGTCTTTGGTTAAAAACTCAATTATTTAAATTAGGTTCTGTTGTTGAGAATTAAGTTTGTCTACTGAAAATTTAACTTTAACATTTTTGGTTGCAAAACTTGTTATTTATTGTTGAATGAGAATTCATCTTGGTAGGTTGAAAATTTAACTCTTTAGTTAACCCTCAAAGTGCATATGTAGTAAGAATCACGCTAAAATGCATCGTGGGTGATAAACACCCCTGCGTATATAATCATGTATAGTTTAATCACTATTGAATATTTTGTCACGAAAAAATTATCTGATATAGTTCAAGGTATCTTTTATAAGGTAGAGTTGATTTTATAGCCATTTATTTATTTTAAGTTTGTTAAAAAAAATGATTGAAAAAAAATAAGTGAAAAAATGGGTTTTTACTTAAAAATGCATAACTCTCGCAATACTAATTATTTTGAGCTGAAAATTGATGACTATAATTTTTAAATAGTCTACTTGTATAAAAGAATATTGCAACAAAGGTGCTTTCAAAAAAGATATTCATTTGCACAGTTGAAAAGAGTTTTATGATAAAATGGTGAATCAGATTTTTTTCTTTTAAATCGATTTATTAATATAAAAATTGAGGAACTTTGACATATAATACGATAAAAATATAAAAAATTGTAAAAAAAGACATACATAACTGTATTTTAAACATTATATTTCATTCAGCTGCCGTAAGTTATAAGCCATCTACAAAGAAAAAAAGTATGAAATAATCGAAAAAAATTATTTCACTTCATATGATATACTTACGTTGGAAAGTGAACAGGAATCAATCAAATTTCGGAAAAAAATTTGCTCAAAAATGGCTGCTTCACTCACTAAGTACACACTGGGTGATATACACCCCACGATTTTTTTGCCTCAACTTTCACCAGCTACTGCTAGTAGATTCTAGACTGACGCTTGACGCAGTATGCTAAATGACTTCACTTACAGATAGTGTCTCCGACTAAGCCTAGATGGCGACACTTACTCAATTTTTTCAAATTAAGTATGGTTTATAAGAGTTAGAAAATTTCTATGGGTCTCAGTCACCCACAATGCACTTTAAGAGTTAAAATAAATGTTTTTAGTTTAAAAAATAAACGGTTTGGTTAACATTTTACGTAATTTGCTGAAAAAACGCATTATTAAAATTTGTTAATTTGTTAAAAATTCTTATTTTTTCGGTAGAGATTTAAACTTCTCGGTTGAAACGTAACTGCTTGTTTAATAATTTATATATATTTTTTGTTTTTAATTTCTATTTTGTTTGTTTTATAAAATCAATTTCTTTCGTTAAAAATCCAACTATTTGGTTCAAAATTATACTGTTTTTGATTAAAAATAAAAATATTTTTGCGTTGAAATATTAATTCTTACACTGGTTGTTGAAAATTCATCTTTTTAGGTTGAAAGTTCAACAGTTTTGTAAAAAATTCTTTATTTGTTAAAAATTAATTTTTTGTTATACAAATTTAATCTTCACATTTTTTGTTGAAAATTAAGTTTTTTAGTTTAAAAAAATCAACTATTTTTAAAAAATTTTATTTAATTTGTTGAAAATTCACCCTTTTTAGTAGAAATTATTATTCTTCGTTCAAAATTCAACTATTCGGTAAACAATTTATGAATTTGATTAAAAAATTAATTTTTTTAGTAGAAAATCGATCTTCTTAGTCTCTTTTAATAGAAATTCCACATTTTTTTGATAAAAAACCTATTTTCTATCTAAAAATATATTTTTTTATCGAAGATTCAACTATTTTGTTGAAACTTCGTAGTTTTTGGTTCAATTCAACTGTTTTTGATTTGAAATGAAAATATTCTCTTCGTTAAAATATAAACTATTTCATTGTTCGTCAGGTTGAGTACAAATTTTTATTTTGTTACTATTTTTTGTGTAGAAAAAAGTTTAGATGAAAAAAAGAAAGAATCTTTTTTTCGTCCAAATATAATATTTAACAAAATGACTGATAACGCAATTTTGTTAATTTTTACCTAAATAAGTTTTATACAAGATCCATAAAAATCCGTTTATACTTTGTAAACATTTTATTTCTTTGGTTGAAGGTCTTTGTTAAAAAAAATTAACTATTTTGTTTCTCTTCTAGTTAAAATGTCATTTTTTCACTGAAAATGTTTCTTTATTTCATTTTTTGTTGTAAATCGATCTCTTTTAATTAAAATATCTTATTTTTTTGGTTAAAAATTAACTTTTTGTTTGGAAAATTCATCTCTTGAATTAAAAATTTCACTATTTTGTCGAAAATTAATTTTTTTTACTAAAAACATTTTTTAAACTTGATAGTTTTTAATGGAAAGTTCAACTAAATGTTTAAAAATTCCTCTTTTTGGTTAAAACCCAACTGCTTGACTGAAAATTTAAATATTTTGTTTAAAACTCAATTGATTTGTGGGAAAAGTAACCGTTTCGTGAGAATTCTATTTTTTCGTTGAAATAACAACTATTACTATATTTGGATATTAACTTTTTTTTTGTTTGAATTGCATCCCCCTTTTTTAATTTGGTTAAAAATTTCACTATTTTGTTGAAAAATCCTCTTTTTTCACAGAAAATTCCTCTTTTTGGTATGAAAATTAAACTATTTTGAAAGAAATTAATCTTTTTTTATCAACTATTAAATTTAAAAAAATGTATGTGTGGACGTCAGTTGTTGCGAAAAGATGCTGGTAAAGTAGTAATCGTTTAATTATACATGTCCTTGAAAATTTGTTTCAATTAAAATAATATGTAACATGTAAAATTTATTTATCTTAAACAGAAAATAAAATAAAAATTATGATTAAATTACAATTAAATTATTTATACATATAAGAGTAACAGACGAGAAATGGTCATCATATTTTTATTGAAAAATTTTCTCATTGACCTAAGCCCTTCAGTTTGCGGTCCTCTGAATAAATTTTCATCTGAAAGTTTACAAGTTCCGACGTTTTTTTGTGGAAATCAAATCTATCATCTATTGGACGAATTCCTTTGTCATGCCACCAACCATACCTAAAAAATAGTTAAATTTATCTTTATTAAAAAAAATATATTTTTGCCAAATACATTTCAAATCAGGCAAATTTCACACTTAAATCAGGCAATAAGTATTTTTCCGATATGAAAAAAAAGTGTCCGAAGTTATGCGTATTTAAATTTGGTGCTGTTTTGTAAAAGAATGCAAATTTTTTCTATAAACCTCTATAACTTTTGACCAATGTCTTTTTAAATTGGCATTCTAAAAAAATCTTTTGTGGTATCTTGCATCATTTACGAGAAAAATTTGAAAATTATATTTTTAGGAAAGAATAATTGTTATATTGGCAAACATTTTTTTAAATAATTGGAAAAATAATAACAAATAATAACTTTTTAGAAACATCTTTTTTCCAAATCGGAAACATACAAAGGTTGCTACAGGTCATCGAATTCCAGAAATTCAGGGAAGCTTAAAAGTTAATTTTGTATTTTTGTTAAAAATTCACTAATTTTGTTAGAAAATTATTCTTTTTGGGTCAAAAATTCATCTATTTTGGTAGAAATGGCATCTTTTTTAGTTTAAAATAAAAAATTTTTATTTGAAATATCAAGTACCAAATTTTTGGTTGAAAATTCATCTTTTTTGTTTACAAATTTAATTATTTCTTTGAAAATTAATTTTTCTCCTGAAAATTTAAATATTTTGTTAAAAGTTGAAAATTTACCTGTTTTAGGTGATAATTCAACCATTTTTTCGGTCAAAAAATAATATCTCTTGTTAAAAATTGAGCTATATTGTTATTTTGTTTTCAAATAGATTTTTCCAACTGGAAATTGAACCATTATATTTTTTGTTGAAAATTTATCTCTTTTTGTTGAAAGTGCATGTATTTTGTTGAAATTTTGTTCTTTTTTAGTAGGAAATGAATCTATTGTGTTAAGAATTCCACTTAATGGGTAAAAAAGATTTTTTTTTGACGAAAATTTATTATTTTAGTTAAAAGTTAATTTTGTTCTTGTTGAAACTTAACTACTTCTTCTGTTCGGTTAAAAATGTAATTAATTCGTTAAAAATTTATTTTTTTTTGTTAAAAATTATTTTTGACTGCAAATTTATTTGTTATATTCATGGTTCAAAGTTAATTTCTTTTGTTGAATATTTGACATTTTCGGTAGAAAATTTATTTTTTGGGAAGATTAGTCAAAAATTCATTTTTTTGTTGTTAAAAACTTAACTATTTGTTAAAATATCAGTTGCTTTGGTAGAATATTCATAATTTTAGTAAAGGATTCATTTTTTGTTGGAAAATTAACTTAATTGTTGAATATTTGTCTTTTCTTTTTGAAAAATGTTCTTATTGGTTGAAACATCATCTTTTTTTCTAATTCATTTTTCTTTGGTTGAAAATTAAATTATGTTATTGGCAAATTCCTTTTTTGGGTTAAAAATAATCTTTCTAACTGAAAAAGCACCTATTCTATTTGTGGTTGAAAATTGATCTTTTTATTTCAAAATTCATCTATTTAGTTAAAAGTATGGTTTTCTGGTTGAATTACCATCATTTAGTTAAAAATTAATATTTTTATTCAAATATAATTATTGCATTATTGTAAAACATTGATATTTTTCTATAGAAATTGAATCGTTTCGGTAGAAAATTCAGACATTCGGTTGAAAATGTCACTGTTTAACTGAAAATTCGTATTTTTACTAAAAATGTAACTGTTCTATTTTTGTTTAAAAATTAATTTCTTTGGTTGAATAGTCGTTGGTTTTTTGTTGAAAATTGATTTTTCTTTGTGAAAATTTAACTACTCTATTTTTTGTTCAAACTTAATCTTTTTTAGTTGAAAATTATTATATTTTATAGAAAATTTGCCTTTTTTCAATAGATTTAGGTTATGTTTCTACAAAAATCTGTTCCATGCTAAGTTACCGATACCAGATATTTACCCCTGGTCGGTAGTTCAGATTCCTGGTAGGTTAGGTTAGAATTTAATTATCAGTCGATAAGTCAGGGAGTGAGGTAATCTTTAAGATTATCATTTACGATTAATCGGTAAATCATGTAGGTTAGTGAGTTTTTAATTTTTTAATGTTACCATCGGCCGATAAAACAGGAGGTCGAGAATGTTAATCTGACGGAAATACGAATTACCGACAAAGGGTAATTATCTGGTGTAGGTAACAGACCATGGAACAGAACCTTGTTTGGTCACAAAAAATCAAAAATGAAGGGATGCTTTCATAGCCTAAATCCTTCATTACATTTAAATCCAAGGACTATTGTTTCAAATAATAGGATGTACAAACTTGAAAAATGTCAGATTGTCTAGTTTTTTTTTGAAATTAGAATTTGTATTAAAAAAAATCATTATGCTTATTCAAAGTAGATTCGACATTTTCTAACAATTTTAGGTTTTGTTGGGGTTTTACATAACAAATTGAGAAAAAATGATTAAAAAAAAAGAATATTGAACTTTTTCATTTTCGGTTTAAAACGCTGGGAAATTCAAATATTTGTTAGAAAATTCAACTGTTTGGTAGAAAATTCAACTTCTATGTAGAAAATTCATCATCATTTGTAATCAAAATTTTACTGTTGTCATTTTATTTCAAATTGATCTTTTTTAAAAGTAGAAAATCAGTATTTTTGGATGAAAATTCACTTATTTGGTTCAAAGTTGATACGTTCTGTTGAAAATTCGTCTTTTTAGTAGAAAATTAATTGCCTTGGTGAAAATTTATACTTTTTCGGTGGAAAATTCAGCTGCTTCGTAGAACATTAATTTTTTGTTTGAAAATTAATTTTTTTAATACAAAAATTAACCATTGCATTTTAGTTTAAGTTTAACAATTTTGTGAATAATTTATATAAATTTTTTGAAAATTCGTCTTTTGGATAAAAAATTAATCTTTGTTGAAAATTCAACCATTTGGTTAAAAGTTAATGTATTTTGTTGCGAATTCGTCTTTTTCTCTGAAAATTTAATTGAATTATAAAAAAATTCCTTTTGTTTTGGAAAACTAATATTTGGTAATAAAAATGCAAGCAGGGAATTTAGGGTTAACTATCGATGTTTTTGAATTTCAAAATTCAACTACGTGGTTGAAAACTTATGTAAATTATTTAAAATTTGTTTTTTATACTGAAAATTAATTGTTTGCAATCATAATTCAACTATTGCATGTTTGGTTAAAATCGTTAAAATTTGTCTTTTTTAGTTGGGAAATTCAACTATTTGGTTAAAAATTTATAAATGTTGTGGAAAATTTATCTTTTTAGTTCAAAAATATTCTTTTTTTTTGAGAATTCGTCTTTTTGGTAGAAAATTGAATTGTTTTATATTAAATTTCTTTTTTTTGTTTAAAATTAAATTTTTGTGATAAAAATTTATCCATTGCATTTTTGTTCGAAAATTCATCTTTTTTATTTTCTAAATCTGACTAAAAAATATTTCTTGGATGAAAATTCAACTCTTTTTGAAATTTTTTTTATTATATGACAGTTTATTTCTTTTAGTACAATTTTGAACTTTTTTTGGTTAAAAATACATAAATAAAAATCGCCCAATACAGGGAGGGGGAGGTTAAAATTTCAGAAAATTTGTCATGGAAATTAAGAGGATTTTCAAGAGTAATGCCAAAGTTCGACTATTTTTTGGACCTCGCTAGCGGCCTGGTGAAAAAATATAAAACTATAAAATATTAAAATCATTTTTAATTGCAATTTTCCTATAAAATAAAGCTTACAAAAGTAAAAAAAATAAAAAAAATAAATAATAAAAGATAATAAAAATAAAAAATAATCAAAGTAAAACGTATTTTATTTATTGATAAATATTTCCTGTGAAAAATGATTTTAATTAGTGTTATTACCTATTTTTTAATTTTTTGGGGTCTTTTTAAATCCTAAATAGGGGGAATTTTTTTAAATTAAAAAAAAACGAAAAGCAACACCAACTTTTGTCTTTATGACGAGTAATTTGACACCTGTAACATATTTTTATATTTTTTCACCAGGCCGCTAGCGAGGTCCAAAAAATAGGCGAAAAAACAGCCTATTTTGGCGTCACTCTTTAGTTTCTTAAAGCTGGGGGAGGGGGATAACTGCCAATTTCTGGATCCGCCCTTTCAACGGAAAATATAAATGATTATTTATAATTTAAAAAAAAGGTAAACTTTACGTGTGACTAGTTAAAACGGGCCAACGATATAGTTGCTTCGGAGTTTTAGTTTCTTCTTTTGCTATTTCTTTGGCTTCCTCAATGACGTCCTCGCCGGGAATGCAATCTGCTTCACGCGAATAAAATTTCGGGGTGATAAATTCCGCTGCGAAAAAATGTGAAATTGCATTAAAGATGACATTTCGGATTCCATGAAAAACCAATATAATATAATTGAATTAAATTCAAGAACTTAGATACTAATCTGAATTCAAAAATAATATCATAAATAGTTAACATCATAATATTATAGTATGATTCTTTTTTCGAGGGCAAAATATTATTTTTAAATTTGAACATGCACACTAGCGTAATTTTCACTTTTTTATACAACAAATTAAGAAAAATCCAAATCGGATTTTAGGAAAAAAGACCGCAAATTTCTAGCAATTATCTAAACGAAGATAGTTAAAAATAATGATAAATTGTTTAAACAATTATTTTTGTTAACTTGCATTAATAATTAGCTCAGTAAGTGAAAAGTGGAAAAAAGTGGAAAATTTCAGAAAAACTGAAACTATCTAGCATAATTATAGGAGAAGATATTTATAAACAACAAAATTTTGTTTGTACAATTATGTTTGTTAAACTTCATTAATTTTTGCTTCATTAATTATTATCTCACTAAGTAAAAGGCGGACAAAAAGTTATAAATTTTATGGCAAAACCGCAATTATCTAGCATTAATATAGTAGGAGGTAGTTATAAACAATAATAATTTGTTTAAAAAATTATTTTGGTTGAACTGCATCAATTTTATTATTACTTCGCTCTGAGTGAACAATTGACCAAATGTGGGAAACTTTAAAAGAAACTGCAATTTTCTAACATTATTCTACTAAAATATAAAAGTTGAAAAAATGTTGAAAAAAGCAGTATTTTATATATTAGAAACAATTTGAATTTACAAAAATTTATTTATTTATTTATTTATTTACAATTTGAAAGTCCAATTTTTCATTTATGGGTTTTTTGGGAGCTTATAGGAACATACTTATGGGAGTTCTATTTAAAAATTATTTATTTATTTGTAAGATATGGCGTGTAAGCTTTATGGGGCTTGCAGAACCTTTAAATATATACTATATATTTTTTAAACCAAAAAAAGAGTACATTTTTTTTTAGATTCGAACAAATATTGGGAAGATATGCATGGAAATTCGAAAAAAAATCCAACGCATTTTTGGACCACTATATTGCCTCCAATTTATTGAAAATGTATAAAAATTTAATAGAATAATAATAATTTTATCGTACGTGTTTTAGATTATTTTGTAAGAACCTGAAATATGGTGTGTCAATTACAAAATAGAATAAGTAAATTAAAAAATGTTACTTATTGTAGGAAAATGTAAAACATTGAAGAAAAAATTACTATTTTTATAAAAAAATAAGTTACATTTTTTAAATTAAATTTTCAAAAATTATGTTAATGTGAAAGGGACTAATTTTAACCTCAAAATTATAGGTTGTGTTAGTTTTTTCAACTGAAATTAGTCGTTTTAAATGGAAATAAGCAATATACCCAACTCTCAACAATTTTAGATATATACTCCTGATCGGTAATACAGATGCCTGCCAGATTAGAATTGAATCATCAGTCGGTAAGCCAGGGAAGAAAATAATTTTTTATCTTATCCTTTACCTTCGATCGGTAACGCATGGAGATCTGTAATTTCTATATTATCATTTTATCATATGTCGGTAAATTAAGGACAGAACCTTGTTTGGTCGGTAAAAGTGATTTGACCCTCTCATATCTTAACTACTTTGTTAAATGAAAATCCCATGACTCTCGTTTAAAGTAATAAAATATAAATATTTTAAAAAGTTCAGATTGTGTATCGTTTTTTGTATGAAATTAAATTTTTATTCAAAAAGTTAATATATTGCAAAAAAGATTTATAATCTTGTAACAGTTTTAGGTTATGTTGGGATTTTAGAACGGCAATTCATATTATCAAACAAAAATAATTATAATTTGAATAAGATTTATAAAATGTTTTACCAACTTTAGTTTATGTTAGTGTTTTCGTCAGAAATTAGTATTTTTTACTTAAAAGAATCACATTTCAAACGTTTTAAAGAAAATTTGAAAATTTTTAACAATTGTTTGCTATGTTATATTTTTTCACCGGAAATCGGCTATTTTGAACAAATAAAATTATAATTGAAAGAGCATTTACAATCTTGAACTCTTTTTGGTTATGTTATGTTAGAGTTTTTCGTCTAAAATTGATATGGTTAATAAATAATTAATATATTTCAGAAAATATTTACAATATTTGGACAATAATAGGGTATCGTGTTACGTCAACAAATAAAACGAACAATTGCTAACAACTTTAGGTTAGTGCCTTACAATTTCGAACAACTTTAGGTTAGTGTCATTCGTCTGAGATGGATATAGAAAAGAAGAAATCCTTAAATGTCAAAAAATATTTACAATATTTGGAAAAAATTAGGGCATCATTTTACTTAAAAAAATAAAACGAACAATTTCGAATAATTTTCAACAAATTTAGTTTATTTTAGCGTTTTTTTGTCTAAAATTGATATGATTAATAAAAAAATATTAGATTTCAGAGAATTTAAGAAATATTTGGACAATAATAGGGTATCATTTTACTTCTAAAAATCAAACTTACAATTTCGAACAACTGTAGGTTCGTGTCATTCGTCTAAGACTGATAAAGAAAATAAGAAATCATTAAATTAAAAAAAATGTTTACAATATTTGGAAAAAGTAGGGCATCATTTTACTTAAAAAAATAAAACGAACAATTTCGAACATTTTTAGGTTAGTGCCTTTCATTTGAAATTTATTTGGGTTATAAAAACAATTCTGTTTTTTTTTTATATTTGAAACATTTGCACAATAATTGGGTATCATTTTACTTAAAAAATTAAACACATAATGTTGAACAAATTTAGTTTATTTGAGCGTTTTTCGTCTAAAATTGATATGATTAATAAAAAATATTAGATTTCAGAGAATTTAAGAAATATTTGGACAATAATAGGGCATCATTTTACTTCTAAAAAGTAATCTTACAATTTCGAACAAGTTTAGGTTAGTGTCATTCGTCTAAGATTGATATAGAAAATAAGAAAAAATCATTAAATTTCAAACAATATTTACAGTATTTGGAAAAAAGTAGGGCATCATTTTACTTAAATAAATAAAACGAACAATTTTGAACAACTTTAGGCTAGTGCCATTAATCTGAAATTTATATGGGTTATAAAAATAATTCCGTTTTTTATAATATTTACAACATTTACACAATAATAGGGTATCATTTTACTTCAAAAATTAAACAAACAATTTTGAACAACTACAGTTTATTTTAGTGTTTTTTGTCTAAAATTAATATGATTAATAAAAAAATATTAGATTTCGGAGAATTTAAGAAATATTTGGACAATAATAGGATATCATTTTACTTTTAAAAATCAAATTTACAATTTCGATAAAAAATACAAAATCGTTAAATTTCAAAGAATGTTGATAATATTTGGAAAATAATAGGGTATCATTTAATTTGAAAAAAAAGAAATCTACAATTTCGAAAAACTTGAGGTTAGCGTCTTTCATCTAAAATTTACATGGCTCATAAAAATAATTATGTTTCTTAAAATATTTACAATTCTTGGATAATTATAGGGTATCATTTTACTTCTAAAAATTAAACATGGAATTTTGAAACACTTTAAGGTTAGTGTCTTTCGCTTAAAATGAATATGATTAATAAGCAATTATTAGATTTCAGAGAATATTTACAATATTTTGACAGTAATAGGGTATCATTTTACTTTAAAAAATACAACTTACAATTGTGAGCAACTTTTAATTAGTGTCTTTCGTCTAAAATTGAAATGTTTAATAAAAGTTATTATATTTCTTATAATATTCACAATATTTAAACAATAATATGGTATCATTTTACTTGAAAAATAAAATTCATTCACGAAAAAAATGTAATTGTTTGATTGTCTATATATTATATAAAAATATTGCATATGACTTTTAAAGTTAAGATTATAAGTTTTTACATCAATTATCAAAAATATGGACACGGTGTTTTTCTATTATTTTATATGTTACAGATAATATAAAATAAAAAAAGTTTGTATCAATATTAATTCTATGCTTGAATTTCAAAATTGCGTGCTACATAAGAAAGTTCCAATATTTTTTTGTTCTCTAGTATGTATGAAAATTTAATAAATTAATTTTCAGCATGTTGCTCTGAATCAAATCCGATTCTTAATTTTTTGTTTGGAAAATTTTTTGTCTTAAAAGGTACAACTAAGGCTCAGGTTCAAAAGATCAGATTCATATATATTTTTAATTAGCCTAAAATAATTATCATGAAGCTGAAAATTAATGGGATCTAAAATAGTTCCTGAAATAATTGCATCAAACTGTGAAATGAATATGAAGTATGTGAAAAATTATAAAAATATTTAAATTTCGCGTATGTGGAAAAAATTGGGCAAAAGTTTCGCCAGAGTGGACTTTCTGCCTCGATTGAATATATTATTAAAACTTTTTTACCGCGACCTCAAACTTTGTCCACTTCAGCTAGAAATTGTTGACGACAGTCAGATGAGTTTCCAGCAGAGTAAAATTTTTTACTACACTGGTAATAAATTCTCAAACACAAAAACTTTCCTCGCGTGAGATAGCTCCGTTGAATTTTCCTGTGTGTACATTTAGTTCTACGAGAGTTATTTTGACTTATTTTCTTCCAGTAGTAAACTAGTAAAACCTCCAAACAGACATTGATTTTAAAGGGGTTATTTGAAAGTTAAAGTTGATAGACTAGGAGGCAGTTCAAAAACTCGGTAACACTGCAATTTTTGTCAAAAGAGATGCATTTTCAAATAAAAAAGACGAATTTTCAAAAAGAATTGAATTTCAACGAAAAAAGATTTTTCAGTATAAGGACAAAAATTCGTCCAATATGTTGAATTTTCGAGCCAAAAAGACAAGCTTTCTACAGAACAGGTGAAGTTTCAACTAATTAGTTTTACTTATAACCAAAAAGATGAATTTTCAACCAAAACGATTACTTTTCTACCAAAAAATGAACTCTCAACAAAATACAAATACTTTTAACCAAATAGTTGAGTTATTATCCTAGAAGATTGATTTTATACAAAAAAGGTGAATTTTGAAAAAAATTCAAAATTTTTTAACCGAACAGTTGAATTTCAACCAAGGAGATTAATTTTTAACTAAACAAGACCAATTTTTAATAAATTATACAAATTTTCAACAAATTAGTTGAATTTTAAAACTAAATAATATAAGTTTTAACAAAATAACGAATTTTCAACAAAATATAACAACTTTGAACCATATAGTTGAATTTTTATCTTAAGATTTACTTTATTTTTATTTATTCATCATCCTTTTTTTTATTTTCTGTTAATCATACCAAATATTCTCTTAAAATTAATTTTTTCAAAATAAAACATCATTTGCAATTTCCACAGAAATTTCGAGCAGTATTTTTAATTATCTTAAAAAAATTCAAATCCTTGAATGGCATCGAAAAATTCGATTGGAATCTTCAAAAATTTAAATTTCAAATTCTTTGAAATCATTTTATGTTTTAAATCAAGTTGGAATATTTTCAAAACTTCTAAATATCTCTTAAAATTACGCCAATTTTTGAAAATGAATAATTGTTTAATTGTTATTTATAAATGAAAATTGAACAATTTTACTTGCAAATTAAATAACTTCAAAATAGAAAAATTACCATAGTGACGTTCAATGTTTAAATTTAGTCATCTGAATGTTAACTATTCAAGGCTCTCTATTTCAAAGAATTGAGTTTGAAGTTATTTCTTTTTAAATATAAAAATGTAAGTATTGTTTTATATTAAAAAATGGTTCTTTTTCTTAATTGTAATTTTTCCAATTGAATTGCTTTTAAATTTGAATATGTTAGATAGATTTTTCTTCCCATATTCTAATTTAGTTTTCATAACCATACAAAATAATAACATTATTTAAAATGGCTGTTAACAAAGCTAAAGTAGCAACAGACACTGTGAAATATATAAAGCGTTATTCTTCAATAAATTTTATGTCATAAACAATATATTAGTGAAATAAAACGAAAATATTTTTTTACTATAATGAAATAAGATTTGCATACAAAAATTGCCAGAAAGAAGCCAAAATCTTTTTTTCACTGCCGACCGCTCGTCCCTTTCTTCGACCCGTTGTTCTGAATCCTTGAGTGACACCTGGCATGTCCTCGGCAGTAAAAAAAAAGGATCGAGCTTCTTTCTGGCACTTTTTTCCCCAAGAAAAAAAATGTCTAAATATATAGCGATTTTCGCAAAAAATAAGACTAAATTATGATCACCTTTATTTTTTAGACAC
>JAWWLR010000034.1:111865095-111875600 GCA_035041075.1 Acraspis erinacei
TATGTTATACTTACGTCGGAAAGTGAACAGTAATCAATCAAATTTCGAAAAAATTTGCTCACTAATTGTTTTTTCACTCACTAAGTGCACACTGGGTGTTTATCACCCCGAAAATTTGTTTCCTTAACTTTCACCAGCTGCTGCTAGTATACAGACGCTTGACGCAGTTTGCTAAATGACTTCACTTACAGATAGTGTCTCCAACTAAAGCTAGATGGCGACACTTACTAAAGTTTTTCAAATTAAGTATGGTTTATAAGAGTTTGAAAATTGATCTGGGTGTGTGACACCCACAATGCACTTTCAGAGTTAAAAATGAACTAATTTCTTCAAAATCAAACCAATTTTGTTAATAATGCAATTATTCTGTTGAAAGTTCAACTCTTTGGTTGAAAATACAAATATTTGGTTGAAAGCTTAATTATTTTGGAGAAAAATTCAATTATTTTGTTAAAAAGTGATGTCATAATTTTGGTGATAAATTCAATTTTTTTTTAATTCATGTATGTGGACAGAAAATCCATCATTTTTCGTTAAAGTTTAATTTTTTTGTTTCATAGTTCGAAGATTTGGTTGGACATTCGTCTGTTTTGATCGAAAATTAAACTTCTTTATTAAAAATTCGACTTTCCGGTTGTATGTTTATCTTTTCTAGTAAGTATTTTTTTAAATTTAAAGTATTTAAAAAAAAGTAAAGTCATCTTTTTGATTGAAAATGTAACTACTTGATTCAAAATTAAACTATTTTGTTTAAAACATAATTATTCGGTAGAAAATTCAACTCTTTGTTTGAAAACACAAATATTTTTGTTTAAAATTCGTCCTTTAGAATTTAAATTTCATCTAATTTTTTTTTATTTAAAAATATTATTATTTTGTTAAAAATTGAAGTGTTTTTATATTAATTTTGAGTATTTGGTTAAGAAGTAATCATTTTTTTGGCTGAAAAATTAAATATTTGATTAAAAATTAAACTATTTTGTTGTTTGTCATCTTTTGTGGTCGAAAATTCAATAATTTTGTTGAACATTTTTTGGTTCAAAATAAATTTGTTTAACCAAAAATTTAAATTTCCAGTTGAAAATTCAACTACTTGGGCAATAGTTTAACCATTTTGTTGAAATTGAGTTTTCGTGGAAGTTTCATCTTTTTGTTAGAAAATTTAACTAGTTTTTTTTTAATTGTTTGTGCGTTGCTTAAAAATTATTTTTATTAACTGAAAACGTAAATTTTCCATTTTTGCTTCAAAGTTGATCTTTTTTAGACGAAAATTCGTCTTTTTGTGAAAAAATTAATCTTCTAATTTGAAATTTTCCTTTTTTTGTTGAAATTTCATATTTTCGGGATGAAAGTTACAATGTTTTACCAAGAAAATTCTCCCTTCGCTAAAAGTTCCACAATGCGGATCATTTGTTTGGTTAAAAATTGGTCTATTGAGTTCGGTTGTGCCTCCCAATGGTCTTGTTACTAAATCGGTACCCTCGAAACGTAAACTGTCAGGGCCACCTTAAGCGTTTCAAAATGCAATGCATAATATTGCGCAATATAGTCGACTGAGTACTCGCGCACTACGACCCTTCCAAAACGAGAGTCGCAACCGTCTCTCGCCCCTTGAGCTGAGAAACTGATAAAAGATTAAATTAAAACAATAGAAAAAATTTATTTAGACAAAATTTAAACATTTTAAAAAATGAATTTTTTAGGCGTTTTGTATAATGAAACGTCATATTTCATCTGTCTTAATAGTGTAACCGCTGTAACCCATATTCGTGTATTTTGAGGCTTATCTGGGCTCACCAGCTGTCTGTCTATTTGTTACCTACACAAATGTAAAATCCTTGGGCAGGTTTCCCTTATTTGAGATTTCCCCAGCGTGTTATCGATTTTACGAAAATATCGCTGCGGATATCATCGTTTATGTTGTAATTATTTCATATACACATTCTTGCGTCGAAGCCGGTAGGCTGATTTTAATTTAATTGGCTCACCGCCAACATCCCTCTGTTCAAACCAAGTATAATCAGCACAAATATCAGCGATCCACTGTTCGGTGCATGCTAGCAATCCGAATCAATTTTCAACCAATGTTTAATAAATATTTGTAAAATTGACTAATTTTTCTTTAACAAATTTTTTATTTGCTCTGAACATTAATATTCGAAGACTTTTCAATAAAATCATTAAATTTTTAATAAAATATCTGTATTTTCAATCTAATAGTAGAATTTTTAATTTAAAAAAATTTTTAACCAAAAATAAAAAAGTTAAATTTTCAGAAAAAAAAGTTTTTAATCGAGAACACTCATTTTTTAACAAAATAGTTTAATTTTCGACAAACAGGTGCTTTCTAAACCATAATTAATAATTAATACTTCAAACAAAAAAATACACCATTTTTCAAAAACTCTTAATTTTTTATCGAAGTTAAATTTTGAACCAATTGAAAATAGAAATGTGAATTTTACATACAAAAAATTATATTTCAAGAAAAAAGAACGTAGTTTAAGAAAACAACATCAAAATTATTTTTTAACACAGTGGTCTAATGTTCAACAAATTAATTGAATTTTTTACTCAAAAAGGTTTTATTTGAATTTTTACCATAAAAAAACAACAAACTTCAGAGAAAATAATCAAATTTTTATCCTAAAAAAGGTGAATATTCAACTGAAATGATAAATCTGCAACAACAACAAAAAACAGATTTTTAACCGAGTAATTTAACTTTTAACTAAAAGAAGATCAATATTCGCCTAAAAATAGAAAAGTTAAAATTGCAGTAAATAAAATTAATTTCAAGCAAAAAAAATTAAATTTCAATAAGATATTTAAATTTGCAATCAAAGACATAAACCTATAGAAAAAAATAAACTTTCAACAAAGTGTTTCAACTTTTACCCAATTAGTTAAATTTTCTACTTGAAACAAAAAAATGTCAATAAAAACATGTTTAAAAAATGGAATAGTTCTATTTTCAGTTAAAGTAATAAAAATAGAGTTTCAACTAAGTAGTTAAATCTTTAACCACAGAGATCAATTTTTAACTGAATACCAAGATCTGAATTTTCAACAAAAAAGTATCTTTTACAAAATTATCATAATTTCAACGAAATAGAAGAATTTTTATTAAAAATTAAAAATCTGTAACCGACAACCGAAATTTAACAAAGAAGCCCAAATAGTTGAATTTTCAACTTTAAAAAATAAATTTTCAATTTAAAAAATCGCTTTCTAACTTTAAAAAAATTAAGCAAAAAATCGTATAGTTACATTTTTATTCAGTTAAATTTATTTTTAAACAAATTTCAACCGTGTAATTAAAATTTTAAGCAAGAAAGATTTCAGTGGAGTTTTCAACAACAAAATATGAATTTTCAACAACAAAAAAACACGAATTTTGGGATAAAATAATCAAAATTTCAATCAAAGAGATGCATTTTAACTAAGATGATAAATCTGCATCTTAAAAATAAGATTTTAATAAATTATTTCAGCTTTTGACTAAAAAAAGATTAATTTTCAACCAAAAATGGAAAACTTAATTTTTCATTCACAATTGAAAAAAATTCAACAACAAATGGAATAGTTACATTTTTAGTTAAATTAAAAGGGCTTTTAACAAATTAGTTAAACCTTTAACCAACCAGATGAATTTTCAAACTTAATTTAACTTAACTTAACTGAACTTAAAATGTCGGTCATGAAAATAATTTTCACAACAAAAAAATAATCATTTTTAACCAAGGAAAAATTTTCAACTAACACGATGAAACTTTAAGCCAAAAAATGATTGTTTAACAAAATGGGTTAATCTGCACCAAAGTAATTGAATTTTGATTAAAGAAAAATTTCAGTTAGGTTTTAAATACCAAAATATATTAGTTTTCAACAATAAATGGAAAAATTAATAAAATTAATTTTTAAAAAATATACTTTTTAGACAAAATAGTTCAAGTTTCAACCAGATAGGTGAATCTTCAACCAAAAAATTTTGAACAAAATATTTCAACTTTCATGCAAGTAAATGAATTTTTTTTCTTCTAATTTTAGCAAATAAGTGAATAGTTACATTTTCAGTTAAATTCTATAATTAAAAAATGTTTCAACGAACTAGTTAAAGTTTTCAAACAAAAAAGCTTTCAGTGGAATTTTCGGAACCAAAATATGAATTTTCAAAAAAAAGTTAAGTTTATTTAATTGGCTAAATATGTTTGAACTTGCTGCAGGATGTTTGTCTCGTACGACGATTCACTGAAGCCTTTGAGACATCAAGCTGGGTAGTTTTAGAGCCTTTGTTGATTTTGGTCTCACGCAAAGTGGAATTTGTCGCTCTGATTGACTTTTAGGTCACATAGTCTCTATTTTTGCCATTATTCCTATAACACAATAGCTGCCAAAATGCTTTTCAAGTCTACTTGTTAATACAAATTTTATTCTATTTAAAGAAAAAAAGAAAGAACGATACTAAAGACACTTTTTTTATAATTGTCCACTAAATCCATCCTATTTTACCTTTTATTTTATTTTCCTGGAAAAATATTTTTGAATTTCCTCGCTAATTGTCTTAAATTAATAGGTCCGTCATCTCAACAAATCACGACGTATTGAAAAATTGTCTAACCAAGAAAATATTTTTTATTGTGAAACCAAAAAGTTAAATTTTCAACTAAAAAGATGAATTTTCGACACAGAATATTAATTTTATATCAAAAATAAGAATTTTCAAAAAAATAAAGAAATAAAAAAACATCTGATTTTTCAATCATAAATATCGATTTTCAAGCAGGCAATAGCATTTTTACTTAAAAAGATGATCCTTCTACAGAACAGTGGAATTTTCATCCTCAATGCTGAATTTTAAACAAAAAAGTTTAATTTAAAACCAAAAGAATTAATTTTCCACAAAATAGTTGAGGTTCAAAAAAAATTTAACATAGAATATTCATTTTATACCAAAAAGTATAAATTGTTTACACAGTACATACATTTTTCAACCAAATAGTTGAACTTTTAACCAATTAGATAAAATTTCTGCAAAACAATTGAATTTTCGACACCAAAATATAAATTTTTAACAAGCGAAAAATTCGGGCAAAATAATCCAAATTTACTACCAAAAAGATGAATTTGTAACTAAAAATAGAAGTTACATTTTCAGTTAAAAAAATTAATTTAAACAAAACTTTAACCCCAGTAGTTAAATTTAATACTTGAAAACTAAATTTTCAACATAACAAAAAATTTTAACAAAAAATGGAATATTAAAATTTTCAGTTAGAATAATTTAAAAAAAGACATTTCAACAAAGTAGTTAAACTTTTCACCCAAAAAGCTTTGTGTTGAACTTTCAAAGCCAAAAAATACATTTTTCTTTAAAAAGAGTAAAATAAATTCTCAAATTAAGAAGTCGAATTTTCAACGAATAAAAATTTTTCAGGCCTGAAAGAAAATAATTTTTATCCTACAATTTTTTACTTTTTAATGAAATAGTCCAATTTTCTACCAAAAAGATGAATTTCCAATAAAATACACTTTTTTAAGCAAATAGTCGAATTTTTACTAAAAAGATTAATATTCTAATAAAAAGATGAATTCTTAGTTCAATTTTTACAAAATGGTTAAATTATCTTTTTTGACAATTTGTCTTTTCGATTTGAAAATTTACTAGTTTTAGTAGAATTTTCATTTTTATCGGACAAAAATGTAATTGTTTGGTTGAAAATTTAACAATCTTGTTAAAAATTAATACTTTTTGGTTTAAAATTCATCTACTTAGCACCAAAATTAACTTATTGTTTACAATTCTTATTTTGGGGTTGAGAAGAGAACTGAATTCTTTTTATGAATGAAAGTTCAAATTTTTTTAAAGTTGTTTCTTTTTTAAATAAAAAGTTCATCTGTTTTAAGAGAAATGTCATCTCAATTTTTTTCATAGAAACTTATTTTTTGCTAAAAAAAATCATATTTTGATTTTGAAAAGTGAACTGGAATCTTTTTATTATGAAAAATCAATTTTTTTTTAAATTTGTATAAAAATAAAAATCCATCTGTTTGAGGAGAAATTTCATATTTTTTGATAAAAATGAACTATTTGGTAAGGAATTGGACAATTTGGTTAAGAAGTTATCCTTCTTGGTTAAAAATTCGCCTTTTTAAATTTAAAATTCAATTTTTTTCATACGAACTTATTTCTTGTTAAAAATTCATATTTTGATCGTGAAAAGTAAACTAAAATCTTCTTTTTTTAATTTATCTTTTTGATTACAAAATTTTGTTTGAAAGATTTGGTTAAATTATTTTCTTAAGAAATCATTTTTTTACTTTTATTTAAAAATTAATCTCTTCGGTTGAAAGTTTAACTATTTTGTTAAAAAATAATCGCTTTTAATTCCAAAATAAACTGCTTGAGTAAAAGTTAAACTAAATTGTTAAAAAAATATTTGTTTGTTGGATTTGATTATTTATTTGATTTATTTAACTGAAAATTCAACTTCTCCATTTTTTGAAGATTTATATTTTTTGTTGAAAATTCTCCTTTTTTAGTAAAAAAATAATTTTCTTGGTTTAAAATGTCATGTTTGTTGAGTGAAAATGCATCAGTTTTGTGGATAATTAATTTTTTACTGAAAAGTCAAATTTCAAAATTTAATTATTTTGTTAAAAATTCAATTATGTTGTTAAACAGTTATATTTCATAGTAGAAAAGATATTTTTTTTTAATAAATTAAAAAAGTAAAAAAAAATTAAATCAAGGAATTTGGTAAATAAAAGAAAAATCATTTTAAAAAACAACCATATCCCAACTATGATTACTCGTGTAGAATGTAGATGTTATTTTGTTGAGGATCGAAGCCAAATATTTGGACAAGTTTTCTAAAGGTGATCCAATTAATTATGTGACTGGTCTTATTGGTTTATTACCTTTGTATAATTTTATTGTCACATACATCAGTAGTGGTCGACTGTTAGTACTTCGTAAGTGATAAGTTATTTTTTTCATAAATTTTTCTTATAACCATTCTTCAACCATTATGTTTAAAAAATTTTGTATGTCTTTCGCTGTTTTTTTAAATAAAAATCTGTCATTTGAATTCGATTAAATGTTGGAGATTGAAAAATTTTGATTTAACTTTAATGAGAGAAAAGTTACAATTTGCTGTTAAATTATATTTTATATTTTCAACAACATAGTTGAATTTTAAATAAAATATTAAAATCTTCTACCGCATAATGCAATTTTTAAGCAAAAAAGATGAATTCTGAATAGATTAGTTAAATTATCTTTCTTTAGATAAAATCGAATAAAAAAAACGGATCATATTTTTCAAATTATTATTTATTTTTTTTATTATTTATTTCCGAAAAGACCTATTAGAAAATTGTCAAAATTTTTAGACGATTAAGATGAGTTATAAATATTTAAATAATGATAATATAAGCCATTTTATTTTTTACTGAGTGTCTCTATTATCAGAGTATATTTTCCTTTTTGTTTAATTAGATTTCGACTATCGTTAAATACATAGCAACTATGATTCCAGCTTTATCGCGGTAAATTCAACATGATAAAATCTCTGGGTCGATCGATTCGATGCTCTAAATATTTTATAAAGGAAATACAAAATTTTAAAGTAATTTTTAATTGTTAGAAATTGGGATACTGTTATGAGCTACATTTTTTATAAATAGTTTATTACAGGTTTATTGCATTTTTGACGAACATCCGGGACAAATTTACCAATAATATTTCCGATACGAACTTTTTAATGTGAATTCCAGTAATTCAAATTTTGCATTCACTTCTAGCAGAGAATACCTTGATTCGCTACACCCTAACTTACAAGGGATTTTTATTTCCTAATGTTAAAAATATAAATAATTTTAAAGTCGTTAATAACAAATTTTTTAATATTTTATAAATTATTGGAATTATTTAAACTTGTTATTATTAAAAAAAATTCCAGATCTTTAAAAAGTAACAAATGTGACAATTAAAAACTAAAAACTTTCAATCCTAAAAAATGTTCTTCCTTTAAAGTATTTAAAATTAAAATTTAAAAATTTATGAAATTTTTATTGCTGTGAAATTGGAAATTATAATGTTGACCGAATTAAATAATTTGTGACAAAAAAATTTAATTTTAAGAAAAAACTATTCATTTTTTACAAGAAAACTTTTTTTAACTAAATTTGTGAATCTTTAATGAAAACAAAAAACTTTCAAGAAAACAGTTTAGCTTTTTAAAAAATTGAAATTTTTTACCTAAATATATAACTTTTCTATGAAAAATTGAAAAGTTAATAAATTGTTCAATTTTTAAGCCGAAACACTTTTCTACCAAACAGAAGTATTTTAAATAAAAAAGTTCATTTTTAACCAAAAAAAATTATTTTTAATCCAGAAAATTCTAATTTTAACCGAAAAAGATGAAATTTCTAAAGAAAGAAATTATTTTGCAAACCAAAAAAATAAATGCTCAACAAGATAGGGGAACTTTTAATAAAAGCAAAATTTTCTAGTCAAGAAAAAAAAAGATTTCAATTTTAAACAAATAATAAATTTTGTAGCAAAAAAAATATTTCTAACTATGAAGCCTATGATGGATCAATAGGAATTTTGATAATTTATAAACTAAAGAATTTTGTTTAAAAAATAAGCATAATTTTCTACTGAATCTTTTTTATTTCGGATTTTACTTATTTAAAATAGCACTGCCCATAAGTTTAATATTTGAAAAAATTTCTAAAACATTTTTGACACTTTTTAAATTTTTTAAAAATTATTTACACTATTTTTTATCTCTAAAGTGAGTCCAAGAGGCTTGGTTTTTTAAAAAATTTTCTTTGTTCAGGAGACAAATTTGAAAATTCAATTTTTAGGGGGAAAAAATTCTACCGGGTTCAAAAATTAATTATCTCGCATAAAACTGGCGGAGTGCCTTCCTAATATCAGCAAAAACTTTTGAAAACTATTGAAAAAATCAAGTCAAAATATAGAGGTTTCCAGAAAAATCAAATTTTTATGTTTCTTAAAATGATAAGAGAAACATTACTTCTGCCATATTCAATATATAAACAATCCTATGCCCTTTTCATTGATATTTAACATTGGTTTGTGATTTCTTTCTTGAATTCTTTTGAATTCCTTTCAATTCATTTCAATTCGTTTAAATTACTTTGAAATTCTTTGAATTCTTTTGAATCCTTTTAAATTCCTTTGAGTTCCATCGGATCCCTTTGAAATCTTTAAAGCTCCTTCAAATTCACCTTCAATTCTTATGGATTTTATCAGATTTTTATTAAGTAATTGTGATCATTTCCATTTATCTGAATTCAATGGATTTTTTTTATTTTAAAATTTTTGTTCCATTCACTTGACTTTTTGCAATTCATTTTAATTAATTTGGATTTGACCCTGTATTCTTAATAATGTATCCCCATTTCTTTTTAATTCTATTGAATCCTTTGAAAATTCTTGATTTTTGAATATTTTCCCTATTTTCTCTTGAGATGACTTACATTTTTCTAAATGTACTTAATTTTAATCAATTCAAAGCACTGAATGAATTTTTCTAAAATATTTTTTAATTGTTTTCTATTAAATTGCATTTTTTATTCACTTTGAATTTGTATGAATTTCATAGAATTCTACCCATATTTTTAATTTAATTTAATTAATTAATTTATCTTGGATTTACAATATTTGAATGAAATTAGTAAAACATTTGTGGCTTCTTTCAATTAATTTCAAATTAACACTGAATTCTTATTAATTCATCTTCAATTAAAAAATTAGAATTCTTTCGAATTTTCTGAATTTTTTTACATTCGATGGACATTTTTTTATTTTTTTAAATTTTTCGTTTAATTAAATTTCTTTCAAATTCTTATGAATTTTATCGAAGTCCTTTGAATTTTCTTTAAATATTCAAAATTCACTCCAGTTTTCCTGAAATTAACGGGATAATTTAGATTTAAAAAAATTTTGAAATTTATTTGGAATTCACCTTGCAGTCTTATTAATTTATATTTAATTTGAAAAAAGTTAATTCTTTGGAAGTATCTTGATCTTTTTAATACGACGGGAATTTTAAAATTTTTTCTTTACTTTTTAAAACAATTATTACAGATTTCATTAAAGTCTTTTAAATTCTCTCCAATTCTTCTAAATTCTAAGTTTTACTGAAATTGACGAAATCTTTCGGATTTAAAGAAAATAATTTAATTTATTTGTAATCCACCCTAAACTCTTATTAATTTATTTTATGATTTAAAAAAAGTGAATTCCTTGAAATTCTCTTGTTTTTTTAAAAAGAAATTTGTTTATTTTAAAAATTTATTGAATTATTATCTTTCCAATACTTATAAATTTGGGGCCCGGTCGATACTACACATATCGAATCTACCAGGGTATGAACTCTGCACATCAAGCGTAAACGTCGAGTCTACACATTTAAGTCTACACATGCAAGTCTCCACGACTAACTCTACAACTTTTCATAAAT
>JAWWLR010000034.1:111878617-111889564 GCA_035041075.1 Acraspis erinacei
CTCAACCGGCGCCTTCTGCATTATTTTACAGAGGTACATTTAAATTTTATTAGTGTATCAACTCTGTTGCGCCCTACCATGGAGGTCGAGTCGAAGGCACGTTCAAATTTCAACCAAATAGACCAATTTTCAGAAAGATACATGAATTGTCAGCTAAAAACGAATGAACTGAATTTTAAACCTGAAAATCAATATATTTTGTTAAAAATTAATCTCTGTTTGCAGAAAATTAATCTGTTCGGTTCAAAATTCATTGCTTTGGTTTGAAAATTATATTTTATTAAAAATTACATTTTTTATCTGAATATCGAACTATTTCACTATTGCTTTAACATCAATCTTCTTCAGTTAAGAATTCATTTATTTAATAGATCACTAGATTTTTAAACTAAAATTCAACTAAATTTGAAAAGAAAATTTTTTTGATTCGTTAAAAAAAAATTTTCTTAAAACATATTTCCCTAACTAAAAAGTGAACTGTTGTATTTTTTGTGAAATATGTAAATCTTTTTATTGAAAACTTGTCTTTCATGGTAGAAAACTTACCTCTTGGTTGAAAGTTTTATTTCATTGGTGTGACAGTTTGTTTAAAATAATGAAAATGAAGTTTTTTAACTATAAATTTAACTTAAATATTTAGCCTTTTTGTTAAAAAAATCAGCTATTCTGTTGAAACCCCCATTAAAAATTATTTTATTTGGTGAAAATTAGTTTTTTTAAATAACTATTTCATTTTTCTACGAGAATGTTTTTTTTTATGGGAGTTTAATCTTTTTGATTGGAAATTCATCTTGTAAGTTGAAAAGTTTACTAATTTGTTAAAAATCTATTTCATTCGGCTGAAAACTTATTTCTCAGACTCGAAATTCTACTTTTTTTTAAATCTATCTTTTTTTAGTTGAAAAATAGTCAATTTTGTTGAGAATTTGTCTTTTTTATTATAAAATTCATCTTGTGGATGCATCATTTTAGTTGGAAGCTTATTTCTTTGATTGAAAATTTAATAGATTTATTATTATTATTATTTATTATTTATTATACTTATTATTTTTGTAGAAAATGTGTATTGTCGTGTTATAAATAGAACTTATCTGAATTTTTTCGTTTACAAATTGATTTTCTCTTTAAAAAAAGTAATTTGCAATAAAAAAAAGAAAAATTTTGTTGTTGAAAATTTAATTTTCTGACAGAAAATTATAATACTTATTTCTGGGCAGAAAAAAAATTTTTTTAGTGGAAAATTCATGTATTTTGTTGAAAATTGGTCTATTTAGATTGAATGTTCACATTTTAGGTTTAGAATGAATTTAATTTGTTCAAAATTAAACTGGTTTCTTAAAAAATCATTTTTTTCTTGGTTACAAACTTATTTTTCTAACTAAAAATGAAAATATTATATTTTTTCTGCAAAATTCAAAATTTTTAGCTGACAATTCATGTGTTTTGTTGAAAAATGGTCTATTTGGTTGAAAATTTGATTTTTTGGTTTAATTTTTAATTTTTTGATTAAAAAGTTAAAATTTTCAAAAAAATAAATGAATTTTCAATCAAAAAATTTCGTTTTTACCAAAAAGACCAACATTGTACAAAATGGATCAATTTTAAATTAAAAGAGATTAAAAGAGCCACAGCGCTTCGAGATCCAGTCCAGCGCTAAAAATCAGAAAAAGGTCGCCGAGCGGGCAGGTAGGCCAAAAAGGGCAGGCCTTAAGTCAAAAAATTAAAAAAATCATTTTTGACATGGTTGAACAAAAATAAATATTTTTTGCGTTAAGCACTTTTTTCGTACGACGAACCGTTTGCAATGTACATCGTTACAAAAAAATCATTTTTTTAACCAAATTGTCATATTTGCACAATGTTACCTCGGAATCTAGACCTCAGATTTTTCTTTTAACTTGCACACTGTATATACCGAAAATGCATCTCTTCAAGGAAAAAGAAATCTTTCGATCGAATGAAAACTTCTCTCCTTAAATTGTTCTTAAAAAGTTGCTATTTTCAAGAGGAAGTCGTTTAGACTCTTCATTTATTAATAAACAATAATTCAGATCAACCAGTGTCATAATATTACTTCAAATTGTTGCGAAACCTTTATCTAGCATTAATAAGATAATTTGTTGTTCGTAATTTCTTTTTCTAAATTGTTTATAAAAATTGATATAAATATAGACCCTGAATAACCAGAATTGACCTAATTTTTTTTTTATTTTTCCTTGACACATGATTAAACTTTTCATTCTCGTGATATTTTCTCGTACAAAAACCCATCATTTATTCTCGGCCTTATAAACAATGTATTTTTTTATAAATATGCGCTCCCCTGAAAGCCAAAATTTTCAAGCTATTAGCGATTACCTTTTTTACGTCCTTATTTTTACCATAAACAATATAATTAAATCAAGTAGCATCTTCGATGCCTTCGCCTTATTGTTTATAACTTTTGTTATTAACAAGCACGTTCAATCAATAAAATCGATTTTTTCTTAATTTTTTAAATACTTAATGGCATAAAATAAATTTTTCCCTATATGTATCCCTTTTTATCACTATTGTTCTTAACCTGTAATCAAGGCAACAAAAAGAAAGGTGCCGGCTTAGGACTACCTGTTTGGTGCCGACTCAGGACCGAATGAAAAATCAACTTTATTTATCGAAAGCACACAGAAACTAGCGTACTTCATTAATTGCACTTTTCAAAACATTTAAACAGCTTTAGCTCCTTTACAAGAATGGAAGAAAATTATTATTATTAGGTGTTTATTATTATTAGGTGTTTATATTTTATAGCTAAAAAAATGCAGAAAACCAATTTTAAACTTTCTTTTTCGAATGAATTATGCATATAAATAAAATAATTTTTAAAAAATCAATAAAATCACTCGAAATTTGTTTTCGTGTAATATTTTGTTGTTTCGCGTTTTAGACCTTTTTACAACTTTTTATAATTTCATCAAATTAAATTTTTTCTGAATATTAACAGTTTCTTATGAGGATGGAACTGACACTTTATGCCTAAATAAAATAACAGGAAAAAATTTGGTTTGCTCTAGAAACGTTCATGCGGTTAAACTTTTATTTTTTTTTAAATCTTTTTTTTAAATGACTTCAGTTCAGGGCCCAAAAAATTATGTATATTTTCACAGCAAAAGTTTCCGTTCTCTACCATAATATTTTTAACGTTATAGAAATTAACTTCAATGTTTATTTAGGCTTGATGATTATTTTTTTTTAATTTTATTATTCTTTAGTTTATAAATTATGAAGATTTTTATTTAATTTTCGCAGGCTTCGGAGATTTTCCTTATTTGCCTCTTTTTCTCCTTTCCCCTTTTTTGCTTTTTTCTATTTAAATGCAAACTGAATTAATACAAACAACCCAAAAATGCTACTATTATTTATTGATTTAGTTCTTTTTAGTTAAATAATATATTATAATGCAACAATTTTAAGCAATTAAATCTTTTTGGTTGAAAATCCAACTATTTTGCTAAAAAATTCAAGTTTTGGGTAAAGATTCATATGTTCATTTTCAATACTCAAATTCTGGTCTGAAAAATCTCTCTCGGTTTACAAATTAAAAGTTTAAAATCAAATTTTTTGGTAGAAATAACAACTATTGAAAATTTAACTATTTCACTTTTCGTTCAAAATTTTTCGTTTTTAGTTGGGAATTCAAATATTTGGTTAAATTTTGAAATCTTTTTGTAAAAATGAATTTTTTAGATGCAGATTTATAATTCTAGTTGAAAATTCATCTCCTTAGTTGAAAATTTTACGTAATATTTCGTTGAAAATTCCTCCTTTTTTATAGAAAGTTTATGTTCTTGTTTGAATATTTAACAATTCAATTTTTGATAGAAAATTTACGATTTTTAGTTAGAAATTCAACTACTCTGTTTAACCTTAATCTAATACTTCAATATTTTATGTTTCTATTCTGTTGATAATTTTTTTGAAAATTCAAAACTACTTGGTCAATTGTTTAACTACTTTTTTCAAATAGTTTTTTTTGTTAACATTTCATAATTTTAATTTAAAATTCAATTTTTCAATTTTCAATTTTTTTTTTAAATTCATCTATGTGGGAGAAGTTTGATAGGCTTTGGTGAAAAATGTAACTGTTTGGTTAGAGATTTAATTACTTTGATGAAAATTCAAAAAATTTATTAAAAAATTATCTTTTTATCAGTGGAAAATTGAACCTCTTGTATGAACTTTTAACTAATTTTTGAAAAATAGATTTTTTGGGTTGAAGATTTATAATTTTTGTTCAAAATTTATCTTTTTAGTTGAAAATTTAACAGCATATATATATTTTTAATTTCTTCTTTTTTTGTTCTAAACTTATCTTTTCAGTTAAATTTAAACAACATTATTTTTGGCTGAAATTTGATAATTTTTAGTTGAAAATTCGATTACTTTGTTGTACGTTCAACTAGTTTGTTAACAAAGAAATTATTCGGGTGAAGACTCATAATTTTAAATAAAAATTAATCTATTTGGTCACAAATTTGTCTATTTTGTTAAACTTGCGGTTTTTTGTTGTTGTTGAAATATTGTTTGAAAATTGATCATTTGTCATTTTAAAGAAAAATGTATCTTTGGTTTAAATTTTAATTATTTGGTCAAAAATTTTTTTCTTTTTTTTTGAAAATTCATATGGATTTGTTGAAAATTTAACTGGTATATTTGACTATTTTGTTTAAAAATTTATCTTTTTGTTTAAGATTAACTTTTTCTTAACTGAAAATTTTTGTTTCCCATTTTCGGTCGAAAATCGATCTCTTTTCAGTAAAAAGCTGAATTACTTTTCCAAAAGTTTATTTTTTAGTTGCAGATTTATCATTTAGTGGAAAATTCATCTTTGGTGGAAATTTTTATTATTTTTTCCATATTTCGTTTTTTTAAGTTGAAATTTCATATTTTTGCTAAAACCTCTTTTTTTGTTATTCAAGATTCATCATTTTAGTTAGAAGATAATATCTTTAGTTGAAAATTTGTTCTTTTGTTGTTGCAAACTAATATTTGGTTTCAAATTTAACTACTTTATTTTTAATTAAAATTTTATCATTTTTAGTTGAAAATTCAACCACTTTGTTTTAAAGTTGAACTACTTTGTTAAAAAATATTTTCTTGATTGAAGATTGATAATTTTATTTAAAAATTTATCTTTTTGGTCACAAATTTAATTATTTTCTTGAAATTGCGTTCCTTTTTGGATAAATGCAATGTTTATTCATTAAATTAAAGTATTTTTCATTTGAAAATTAAACTTTTTGTTTAAAAGTTAAATTACATTGTTTAATGTAGATTTTTGAGAGTATATTTTTTTGGTTGAAAATTGATCTCTTTTGGATCATTTTTTCCTTTGTAGACTGTAATCGATATATTTGCGAAAAAGTTTTTTTGACTCCTTCTAAGAAGAATGGGAGGGGGGGCATACAAAAAGTGTGTGGTTCAAAATTTAAACCATTTTAGGTTCTACTTCAGTTGGTTTCAAATTATGTTTAATAAAAAATTTAAAAATCGAAAATGATGCAATATTAGTTGGAAAAGCGAGGCAAGTCAGGAGAAATGAGAGTAGGGGAAATTAGGGGACGGTTAGTAGGAGAATTTAGGGGCGAGAAAGTTAGAGGAAGGAATTCGGGCGAGGGGAATTTGTGGGAGGATAAGTAGGTTGTGAGGGGAAATGAGACGAAGAAAAGTATGATAAGTTAGTGTAAGGAGAAGTGTAGAGTAGAAGTAGTGAATAAAAGTTTGGGTGAGTAAGGAGGCAATGTGATGGCTGGGGAATGGAAGTAGAAGGTGAATGTTAGTTGGAGAAGCGATTAGATGGGAAGTGTCTGAGGAAGGAGTAGGAGAAGAGGAGTTAAGAATATAGTGAGGAGAAAGGAAGTAGAGAAATGTAGGGCAAATAGTAGAAGGAAAGTATTGGAGGGGGAACGTCGAATGAAATTAAAATGTTTTCGATAACATTATTTGCCTCGTAACTATCACACAATCACATCTTCAGTTTACTTCTTCAATATCTCGGCAATAGCAATCCAATCATCTTGGAGAGGATCGAAAGGGTAGGCATTTCGGCTGTACAATAAATATTACTATTCTTAGCAGTTAAGAGAGGAAAGGATAGACGAGGAGAGGAAATGAGATGAATTGCGGGGAGGGGACAGGAGGAGATGGGAGGGGAGAGTAGAGGAGAGAAAGTAAAGACAAACGCATGCAATTGGCACATGAAATTTAAAGAAGTTGAGTCGCTGTTCACTCAATATACGCAGTACCCACAGTGTTCGAGCCCTTATTCTTTTCTCTTCCTTCCAGCTCGGTGGAAATTTACATTTCCTCCCTAGCTCCGGTGAAACTGTCTGTTTATCCCGCTTTCTTTTAAAGAGCCGCTGGTGGCTATACCGCACCGTTCTCTCATCCCCTTCGAACGGCTTGGAACGGCACCCGAGCGACCCTAACCTCTCACCCCTGAGTAACCCCCTTCACCTCCTCATTCCCTCACCCCTTCACAGCCCGTAGCACCTCGTCCTCTTCCGCTGCACAGAGACAATCCTCCATTTACAGCGAGATTACACTTCGTTGGCCGATAATCGAAAATATGCCGACGAATAACTCTTGGTTGGAATTATTTGTAGTCTCCTCACTCTCGAAGAAAAAGACGATAGAGCGGCTGAATCCAGAGAGGGTGAGAGGGTGAGAGCTTGAAAGAAAGAAATTTCGCGCGATGAAGCACTCGACGGCCCGTATAACAGGCAGTCTTGATCTTTCACGAATCTTCAGATGTCCTTTTTTATTTATTCCTCACCATTAATAACTTATTTAGAAAACAAGTCAAGTGTCCTGTGATGGGTAGTAGGGGAATTGAGAGGTGGTAAAGTTAAAGAAGGCAAAAAGGGGGAGAGGAATTTATGGGAGGTTGAGTAGGAGAAGTGAGGGGTAATGAGGGGAGGGAAATTATGATAAGTAAGGGTCAGTTAGGAGTAGGAGAAATGATTAGATATGAGGGTGTGTAAGGAGGGGCAAGTGAGGGCTGGGGAAGGAAAGTAGGAGAAGGAGAGTGATAGCTGGAGAAGATGTACAGTTAGAAATTTACATACAAGAGTTATATTGTAAATCAGTGTTGGATAAAGTAACCTTAAGTTAACCAAAATGTTACATTTTTAATTTTCTTAACCCTTTAACGGCCACTGTTGCAGCTGAGCAACACTCACTATTTTCGATTATCCTAATTTTCAGGTATCAAGCTTAGAATTCTGAAAAATAAATACGTGCATTAGATCAAAGTAGACTATTCCGTATCTCCTAAGGTGGTTATGAGTTATCGTATACTAAAAAAAAACTGAGAAAGTGATAAAAATGGGAAAATTTTTTTTTCCGAGAATCGAATCTGAAAATGAGTATATATGAGTATATATGAATTTTTTTATTGGAAGAAATGGATTTTCAAGTCAAAAGGACCAATTTTCAACAAAAAAGTTAATTTTCAATCAAATTTCGACTTTCTAGCAAAATAGTTAAATTTTTAATAAAATACATGGATTTTTAACCAAGTGGCTAAACTTTCATACCAAAAATATTAATTTTCAAAAAAAGTTCATCCTCAGCCAAATAGTTGATTTTTTACAATTGTTCAACAGAAAATCGAATTTTAAACAAAATAGTGGAATTTCCAACAAAAAAGTTCATTTTGAACCGAATAGTTGAATTTTCAATCCCAAAAAAATTTTAATACAAATAGTAGATAACTTTTCATACAAAGAGATGAACTTTCAACAAAAAAACTGAATTAAAAAAAAAATCAATCAAATTTCAGCCAAGTGGTTAGATTCCCAACCAGAAAAGACTAATTCGTTTACGAAAAGTGATGAATTTTTCAACGAAAATCAACACGTTTTGAAAAAATATTTAAATTGTTTACAAAATAGCTGAATCCTCAACCAACCCATGTTATTTAATTTATTTCTGAATAAGAATGTCTTTTTTGTTTTGATTGGGATGGAAGAAAAATGATGAGACTGTAAAAATGTGGATTATAATTTTTTCCATAATTGAAAAAGGGAAGACAATTTTTTTATTTTTAACATTTAAAAATATATTTTAATTGAGTTGAAGGGGAGAGAATTCTGTAATTTTTATATTTTTCTCAAAATAAAAGGGGGTCATTTTTTATGAATTGGAAGTGAGAATTTATTATTTTTAACATTGTTAATAAGTTCAGGGTGGTCAAATTTGAATATTTTAACATATGGCTTGGGATCATGCTTGAAATTATGCAGTTTTAAAAACTTCATTTTATAGCACTTTTATTTCCCAAACCTCTTTAAAATTATACAGTTCTTGAAGCTTGAATTTGAAATTGCTCAATCTAAAACGTTTAAAATTTAAGTATATTTCCCTAAAAAATTCTTCAACTTTAAAATGGAATTCTGAAAAGTTGAATAGTGTTAAATAAAATATCTTAATATTTTAAAAATTCAACAACAAAAATTAAAACTTTCCACTAATCATCATCAGCATTGTATAAAGAATGACCTTCAGAAATAAAGATAATAAATTAATTTTTTCAAATTTAGGGTTCTTTTTTGTCTGAAAAAGCTTAGATTTATTTGTTAGTCACGTTCAGGTTAACAAATTAAAAATCGCTGAGTGTTTTATATTGTTTCAAATATGACTAAAAAAGGCCACTTTTTTACTTTTGGATAAAAAAAAATTAATTTTTGTCGGCCTGTAATATTAATCAAATATTTAAAATAAAAAAAAATCTTTTACAACAGTGGGGACGGGGATCTACATGACCGAAGAATGGTGCGGTCTGTGAGACCGCACGGCGATACGTCCATACTAATTTCTCACTTTTAAATCAAATGAGGAATAATTAGGTAGATAATAAGTTTTTTTTGTATGTAACAACTTACGTTTCAAATACCTTGGAACAAATTAAAACAGAAATATAAAACTTTGTCACTACTTTGGGCGTGCGGCCTATGAGCTTTTAATTGAAATTACCAGACGTTTTCCACCTACTTCGGCGAAAGTACAACTAAAACTAAATCTACTAATAACGACAGTCTTGAGAAAGTCCAGGGGGAGAAAGAACCCACATATCAGAACCACGGTGCAGTCTGTGAGACCGCACGGCCATCCTTAAAGGTTATTTTACATTTTGTTACTCTTCAAATGTTCAAGTTGTCTACAAAACCTCTGTCAAACATCGTTACTGTCGATTGTCAAGTGTAATTAATTTTCTTATATCTTTAAGATAGCGCCAGTGGAAATTATTTGAGGTGAAAAAAACCTTTGAAGTACTTTCTGCGATGAGGATGATGAAGTCACCTAGAAAAGTACCCCCATAAAGGTTCGCCAAGCAAAGTCATAAATGGAAAAGTAATACAAGTAGTCGAGTTCGTTGAATATCCCGGAAAGTACATGGGCCGCTTTTTACGACAACGATATATGCCCTTTCGCTTTAGTTATTTCCCTGGAATAGTATAGACTTTGTGCTTTGAGGACGAGGCTCAATAAACGGAAAGGATCAGCATTCGCGGTGAAGGGTAATCCAAGGATCCGAAGCCGAAATCAGCGGGTAATTGACGCAATTTTTCCTCGCTTGGGGTTTAAAGACAGTAAGAAGAAAGTGGCCTGGATTTCTTTCTTCGGCTGACTTTACTTGCGGGGAAAAAGAGCCTTTAATAAAGAGATTAAGGGACTAAATAGAAACATTTTTCCGTTGTCTTGGGTCGCTTGCAACGAAATGAGTCGCGGCTGCTCGTGCATAAGTAATCCGTAGAAGGCTCCCGGCTCTCTCAGCTCCCGTTACGAGTTTTCCAACTTATACTCTACGCAAGAGGAGTATTACTCGCTCTGTCATTTCCGTCAGTCTTTTCTCTCTGATGATGAACCACGATATTGTAGAAAGAGCAGAATAGTTTACCAGTTTATACGGCAGTTTCTTTTTTAAAGCCAATTTTATTTTGAAAAGGATGAGATAAAGGTTAAATGGGGCTAAACGGTACCCTGCCCGACTTACCCCCGTTCTCTAACCAAATTTAGCCGGTGCACTAGCCGACTTTACCCCGTCCATAGCCAAATTAACCCCTTACACAGCCCACTTTACCCTATGCTATAGCCGATTTTACCACGTAAGATAGCCGATCTCATTCCATACCTGCCCACTTTATCCCATTCAATAGCCGATTTTAGAAGGTACCCTAACCGACCATACCCCAAACCATAGCCGGTTTTATCAAGTACCATAGTGGATCTCATCCAGTACCCAGACCACTTTACCCTATAACACAACCCTCTTTGCAACGTGCCTTCGCTGATCTTACCCCATACCATAGACGATTTTACAACGTAACATAGCCGATCTCATCCCGTACCCAGTCCACTTTACTCCATACTATAGCTGACTTTATACTGTATCCTAGCCGACATTATCCCATTCCATAACCGATTTCACCGCGTACTACAGCCGGTCTCATCCCGTACCCAGCCCACTTTACACCATGCTATAGCCGATTTGACCACGTACCATAGGTCATCTCATCCCGTACCCTATCCACTTTACACATACCATAGTCGATTTTATCACGTAATATAACCGATGTCATCACATACCCAGCCCACTTTACCCTATACCATCGCTAGTTTAAATACCCTTCCTATACCCAGTCAACTTTACCCCATACTATAGCCGGTTGTACCACGTACCAATGTTGATCTCATCCCGTATTTAGTCCCATTTACACCGTACCATAGCTTATTTTACCACATTCCGTGGCCATTATCATCCGCTACCCAGTCCACTTTACCCCATACCACCCAGGCCATTTCATCCCATACCCAGCCTACTTTACCCCATACTATAGCCGTTTTCACTATGTACGATAGCTGATTTCATCCAGTACCCAGCCTACTTTACCCCATACTATAGCC
>JAWWLR010000034.1:111945754-111959517 GCA_035041075.1 Acraspis erinacei
CCATTCCAACAATTGACTTTTTTTCAAGGAGGAAAATTATTTTCATTTCTTTTTTAGGAGAAAAACGTGGTTTTATTTATTTATTTTTTCAAATTTGAATATGAACATTTGATGGTGGTTGCCAAAATTTGTTCGTTGGATTTTTGGTTTTATTTTCAGGAATTCTGCACATTAATTTGATTATTGGACGTTAAATGGGATTTTAAATTTGATTTGAGTCTCATTTAAATTTCTTTAATTTTGGTATGGATGTCGTTTGCTAGTTATTGCATTTGGAATTAGGAAGGGTGTTCGAGAAATTCACTTTAAAAATTCCCTGATTTTTTAAAAATGGTAACATTAAAAGTTTAAAAGCTCTTCCAAATTCTAGATACATAAAGCTTTCTATGTAAGACAATTCAGTTTCAAATTGTTTACTTTTAAATTTTCGGTTTAAATTTACGCATCTTAAAAGAACAGTGAAATTTCGCTAAATATTAAATACTTATTCTTTCATTAAATTTAAAAATCTCAAATTAAATGGGTTAAAAATTGAATAATTTAGACTTAAATAATATTTTTAATTTAATAAAAGCCCTTAATTATGACTATATTATTATGGAGTTATTTTTAAGTGGAAAATAGTTTATAAAGTTTCTACCGCACGTTTACATTTTTTAATGTCTAAAGAAAATTAGTAAAAACAATATATTAATAAATTTATTAATTAAATTTAATATAAAATATAATAATAAAGGAAGACTTAAAACTTTGAATTCAAAATATTTTATTCATGAATCATTAAAGTTTTTAGTTAAAAATAAAATTATCTTGACATTTACAATCTGGAAATTCTCCAATTTTTAACGCATTTAAAATCGTTTTTTCAAATCAATTATTGTTCAGTTTTGTTATACTTAAAAGACAGACCTAATTAAAAATGGTTTATTTATTTATATTTACAGTTAATAAAATAAAACTGCTTTTATCACGAATTTCAACTTCAAGCGCTTTTAATTTTTAATTGATTAAATCTTCAAGACTGGACTTTGATTATTTAAAAAACTTTCGAAATCGAACTTGGGCAGATTTTTCTTCTGAAAATTCATTCAACAAAACCGAATCTTCAAAGACGCAGTTGAATTTTCAACTATAAAAGATCAATTTTTATCGAAATGAATTTTCAAACAGGAAGATTATTTCTCCATAAAAAAGATCATTTTTGAACAAAATAGTTTTTATTTTCTGCTGAAAAGAAGAATTTTCTAATTTTCAATAAAATAGGTTAATTCTCACGTGTAATTATGTATTTTGAGCCAAGAATATTAATGGAATTATCAACAAAGAATATTAATTTTCTATTGAAAAATCGAAATTTTTAACAAAATACATTGATTTTGAAAGAGTTAGTTGAGTTTTCAACTAAAAAAGATAAATTTTCAAACATGAAGATTAGCTTTCTACCAAAAAATACGAATTTTTAAATATTGTAAAAGCCTAATTTTTGAAAAAATACATTGATTTGCAATGAAGTCGTTGAATATTTAACAGAAAAAGATTCTCGACAAAAAAATTTAATTTTCGACTACAAAACTTAAATTTCTACACCAAAATTTAATAGTATAACTGATAATACCAGTTTTCTTGCAAAAAAACGAATTTTCAAGAAAATACATAAATTATCAACAAAGAATATTAATTTTCTATATTGAAGAAGCCAAATTATTGAAAAAATACATAGATTTTCAAAGCAGCAGTTGGATTTTTAAATAAAAAATAAATAAATTTTCAAGAAAATGATACATGGATTATCAACAAAGAAGATTAATTTTTTTTATTAAAAAAACATAATTTCAACGTTGGATGATTCACTTTACAGTAAAAACATCAATTTTCATCCAAGAAAACCGAATTTTATACAAAAAAGGACTAAAGAAGAGAATAGTTTAATTTTTAAAAAACTAATTTTCACAGCAATAACAACAAAATAGTGCAATGCTTAGCTAAAATGATTATTGTCAAGAAGATAAGTTTAATTTTCAATTGAAAAAGATAAATTAAAAAAAAAAAGATTTTTCAAACGAAAAGATTATTTTTCTACCAAACATGATGAATTATCAACAAATAAAATTAGTTTTCTATTTAAAAAAAAACGGATTTTTAACAAAACCACGAAAAATTGAATGGTTCAATTTACAGCTAAAACATCAATTTCCACCCAAGAAAAATGAATTTTCAAGAAAATGCTTATATTTTTAACTAGAAATGAATTTTCAAGTAACTTGATACATCTTTATAAAAAAAATTAATTATCAACCAAGAAGATTCTTTTTCTAGCAAAAATGACAAATGAGCAGAATCGTTAAATTTTTAACAAATAATAGAATTTACAACGAAATAGTTAAATTCTGAAATACAATGATAATTTCCAAGAAAATAAGTTTAATACAAAAAAATGTGTACAATATACACGAATTATCAACAAAGAAGATTAATTTTCCATTGTAAATGCAGAATTTTCAACGAAGAAGCTAACTTTCAATTGAAAAAGATAAATTTTCAGCAAAATGAATTTTGAAACGAAAAGATTATTTTTCTACTAAAAATGATGAATTATCAACAAATAAAATTAATTTTCTACTGAAAAAAACGAATTTTCAACAAAACCACGAAAAATTGATTGGTTCAATTTACAGCTAAAACATCAATTTCCACCCAAGAAAACTGAATTTTTAAGAAAATGCTTATATTTTTAACTAAAAATGAATTTTCAAGTAGCTTGATGCATCTTTATAAAAAAAATAATGATCAACAAAGAAGATTAATTTTCTATTGAAAATGCAGAATTTTCAACAAAATACATGGATTTTCAACGAAGAAGTTCATTTTTAATTGAAGAAGACAAATTTTCAACAAAATGAATTTTCAAACAGAAAGATTATTTTTCTGCCAAAAATGATGAATTATCAACAAATAAAATTAATTTTCTATTTAAAAAAACGGATTTTCAACAAAACCACGAAAAATCGAATGGTTCAATTTACAGCTAAAACATCATTTTCCACCCAAGAAAACTGAATTTTCAAGAAAATGCTTATATTTTTAACTAGAAATGAATTTTCAAGAAGCAAGATGCATCTTTATAATAGAAATTAATTATCAACAAAGAAGATTAATTTTGTTTTGAAAATGCAGAATTTTCAACAAAATACATGGATTTTCAACGAAGAAGTTAATTTTCAATTGAAAAAGATAAATTTTCAACAAAATGAAAAAAGATTATTTTTCTAGTAATTTTCTATTGAAAAAAACGATTTTTTCAATAGAAAATGATAGAATTTACAACAAAATAGTTAAATTCTCAACTAAAATGATGAAATTTTGACTTAGTTTTCTTCCGAAAATACTCAACAAGTAATCAACAAACGAACTGAATAATACATAAATAATAAACAAAAGAGATTAATTTTTTATTGAAAAAGCCTAATTTTTGAATAAATTCAAGGATTTTCAACAAAGTCGTTGAATTTTCAACTCAAAAAGATAAATTCTTAACAGGGTGTCCAGCGGACACCCTGGAAATTTGCCATAAAATAATTCTGTTTAAAAAAAAATGTAACAGACTAAACTAAAGAGCAGTTCACTTCCTCTGTCGAAGCAATCCTTTTTTTCTTGCTCAACCCCAAATGTTTTTTATTTAAAAAGCAAGAGGCATTGAGCGTAAATAAAAACGCCAGAGGCAAGAAATACCCCATCACTTGAGCGGCTTGATGTTTATTTAATAAATACATATTTGGTGCGTACTGCGTACATAAGCCACGAGGGCCGGCTGTGCCTATTTTTGCCTCGCGTTTTGTTGTCATAGGACCGGCGTTCGGGTCGCATTTCCCATGGCATGGGGGCCATGGGGTATACCTGCCTCTCTAACAATAGTTGGATAAACCTATACCTATAGAATTGGGTCGAATATCTTGATATATACTCAAGGTGACGATTCTAATAAACAACGACCTATAACGTTTATTCAAATAGGCCTATTGTGTTCAGTTTTAAAAATCAATAACAATACAATGATAAAATATCAGTCTCGTAGAATGTAGGTCTAATAATGAAAATATTAGGATCCATTCAACATGTAATACATTTGATAGACTAAAAGCGTTTCCTTTGTATTAAAAATTATTTTTAAAAATTAAAATTTTTTATTGAAATTCTTCTTTTTGGTTTGGAAGCTTATCTATTTGGGTAGAAATTTTATTTCTTTTTATTAAAATAAAGAACTAATTTGTTAAAGTTTAACTACTTTGTTCAAAGGAATTTTTGGGTTTAACTATTTTGTTGACAATTTAATTATTTTTTCAAAAATTCCTCTCTTTTGTGGAAAATAGCATTATTATTTTCTATTAAAAATTATTTTTTTCCTTAAATTATAATTTACATAAAATATTTTTTTGATTTTGAACTTTTCATTCTTTTTGGATGCAGAATTTACAATTTTTTATTAAAATTCCTCTTTTTGGTTTAATAATTTATCTATTTCGGTAGAAATTTTATTTCTTTTTATTAAAATATAGAAGGAATTTGTTGCAAGTTCAACCACTTTATTAAAAAGTAATTTTTGGGTTTAACATTTGTGGAACATTCATGTTTTCGTATTCAAAAATGTAAATTTTTTATATAATATTTGTCTCTTTTGGAACATATTCAATTTCTTTTGTTTACAAATACAACTGTTTGACTTTTTTTTGGGGATTGAAAATTTGTCTTTTTTGGATAAATTCAAATATTTTTCAATGAAAATTGAAAGAAAAATTTAATTTAATTATGAACTATGATTAAAGTTTAAATTTTGTTGTTAAAAATTCTTTTATTTTTAAATGTATTATTTTCTTGAATATTCATCTTTTTGAATAGAAAATTCGACTATGTTTTTTGTTGAAGTTTAATCTTTTTGTTTAAACATTTAACTATTTCTTTGAAAATTCAACTATTATGTCTAACATTTGTCCCTTCTGCATTTCATTAATTTTCTTCAAGATTAATTATTTTAGTTGACGATTTAACTATTTTGTTGACAATTTAGTTATTTTTTCAAAAATTCCTCTCTTTTGTGGAAAATAGCATTATTACTTTGTATTAAAAATTATTTTTTTCCTTAAATTATAATTTACCTAAAATATTTTTTTGATTTTGAACTTTTAAGTATTTTTTGGATGCAAAATTTACAATTTTTATTAAAATTCCTCTTTTTGGTTTGAAAATTTATCTGTTTCGGTAGAAATTTTATTTATTTTTATTAAAATATAGAAGGAATTTGTTGCAAGTTCAACTGCTTTATTAAAAAGTACTTTCTGGGTTTAACATTTGTGGAAAATTCATGTTTTGGTATTCAAAAATATACATGTTTTTTGTATAATACTTGTCTCTTTTGGAAAATATTCAATTTCTTTGTTTAAAAATACAACTGTTTGACTTTTTTTTGGGGATTATTTTTTCGAAAATTCCACTCTTCTGTGGAAAATAGTATTATTATTTTGTATAAAAAATTATTTTTTTCTTTATATCATAATTTACCTAAAATATTTGTATGATTTTGAACTTTTCAGTCTTTCTTTTTAAGCAAAATTTACCATTTTTTATTAAAATTATTCTTGTTGGTTTGAAAATTTATCTCTTTCGGTAGAAATTTTATTTCTTTTTATTAAAATTACAAATGTTTGGTTCAAAATAAAAATCTTTTTTGGTTGTAGATTCAACACTTTTGTTCAAAATTCGGTTTTTTGGATAAAGTCAAATATTTTTTATTTAAAATAAAAATAATTTTTTTAAAATTCAAATTCAATTAATTGGTCAAAAGTTAAACTAACTTATTAAAAATTCATTTTTTTTGGGTGAAGATTCATCAATTTAGTTCAAAATTCATCTCTTTTGTTGGCAATGTAACCATTTTGTTGGTTGAAACTTCATTATTTTGTTGTTGAAAATTCATCTTTTTTCTTGTTGAAAATAGAACTAATTTGTTGAAAGTTAAACTACTTTGTTAAAAATTAATTTTTTGGTTTAACATGTGTGGAAAATTCATGTCTTCGAATTCAAAAATGTAAATTTTTTGTAAAATATTTGTCTCTTTTGGAAAATATTTAATTTCTTTTGTTTCAAAATACAACGGTTTGAAATTTTTTGTTGAGGATTGAAATTTTAGAATGTGTTTGGATATGAAAATTTGTCTTTTTTGGATAAATTCAAATATTTTTAAATCAAAATTGAAAGAAAAATTTAATTTAATTATCAACTTTTAGATTTTTCGTTGAGGATTCATCTTTTTCGACTGAAAGTTCAATTACTTGGTCAAAAGTTAAACTTCTTTATTAAAAGTTCATTTTTTTGGGCTAGGATACAACTGGTTTAAAATTAATCTTTTTTAATTGATGATTCAACTATTTTGTTGAAATTGTATATATTTTTGTCGCATTCGACCTTTTTTATTTAAGATTAAAATACATATTTTTTTGTCGAAATATCAACAATTTATTATATTTTTCGTTGAGAATTAATTTTGTGTGGAAAATTAAAGTTTTTGGACTAAAGTTTAAACTTTTTTGTTACAAATTCCTTTTTTTTAAATTTATTATTTGATTGAATATTCATCTTTTTTTAATAGAAAATTCAGCTTATGTTTTTTGTCCCTTTTTCATTTCATTCATTTTTTTCAAGATTAATCATTTTAGTTGACAATTCAACTATTTTGTTGAAAATTTAATTATTTTTTTCGAAAGTTCCACTATTTTTTTTAAATCTAATAATTTTTTATCGAAATCAAATTAATATGTTGAATATTCGTCTTCCGCGATAGAAAATTTAACTAGTTTGTTAAGAAATTAGACTGTTTTGGTTGCATTAAAATATTTTTTATTTAAAATTAAAATCTTTTCTTGGTAAAAATATTAACTAAGTACTATTATATTTTTCGTTAAGAATGAATATTTTATTTATGAAGAATTAAACTACTTGTTTAAAGTTGAAATTTTGTCTTAAATATTCATTTTTTTTTAAATATTCATTATTTTAGTTGACTTTTCAACTCTTTTGATGGAAATTTAATTATTTTCTTTAAAAATCAACTATTTTGTTGAAAGCAGCATTATTATTTTATAGTAAAAATTATTTTTTCCTTTAAATTATTATTTGAATACAATTTTTTTTTATATTTTCAGTCTTTTTTTATTAATTTTTTAAAGAGATTAATTATTTTAGTTGATATTTCAACTATTTTGATGGAAATTTAATTATTTCCTTTAAAATTCGACGTTTTTGTTGAAAATCTACTTATTTTGAATAAAAATTGAAGTAATATGTTGAATATTCATCTTTTTGAATAGAAAATCGGACCGTCTATTTTCGAGAAAATTTATCTTTTTCGTAGAAAATTAATTTTCTATATAGAAAATGAAAGAATTTTTTTAATTCATTTTTTTACGTCGAAAATTTAACTGTTTTTAAGAGAATTTTGGTTGAAATTTCATGCTTTGTAAAATTTGGTTGTTGAAAATTGAATAATTTGGTTGAAAATTCAACTATTTTGTTAAACAGTCATTTTTTGAAAAGAAAATTCACCTGTTCTGTTGAGTATTCTTCTTTGTAGATAGAAAATTCGTCCTTTCGAATTAAAAACGTATCTTTTTTGTTAAAAATTTATATTTACTGGTTAAAAATGTAACGGCTTGGTAAAAAATTAATCTTTCTCAATATAAAATTTGTTTTATTAGTGAAAAATTTTAAATTTTAGTTAAAAATTCAAATTTCGTGAAAAATTTATTTTTTTTTGTTAAAAATTTCGATTTTCAGGTTGAAAATTCGAAAGTTTGGTAAAAGTTGATCTCTTTTGGTAGAAAATTAGTCTTCTAGGATATTCAAATTTTGGGTTAAAAATACAATTTCGTTAAAAATTCTTCCATTTTTATAGAAGTTTCATTTTTTGTTTAAAATCTACTGCTTTGTAGAAAATTTATCTTTTTTGTTTTTAGATTTATTTGGTTGAAAATTAAACTATTTTGTGCAAGTCACTTATTTTAATAAAAATTCATATTTTCTGGTTGAAAATTGTACGGCTCTTTAAAAAAGTCGTCTTTTTGGTAGGAAATTAGTTTTCTTCATTCAAAATCCATTCTTATGATTGAAAGTGAAAATTTTTCTAAAAATTTATCTATTTTTGTAGAAATTTCATCTTTTTTTAAAACACTAGTTTTTATTAAAAATTAATATTTTTGTTTTAAGAATTCCACTGCTTTCCGGGAAATTCATCATTTTTTTCATAAATTTATTTATTTTGTTGAATATTCATCTATTTAGTTAAAAATTCATAATTCTTGGCAGAAAATTAGTCTTCTTGGATAAAAATTCAAATTTGTTGTTCAAAATTCAAATTTCATAAAAAATGCATCAATTTTGGTATAAATTTCTTTTTTTTGTTTGTTGAAAAACAACTTTTCATTAAAAATTAGTATTTTAGATTTAAAATTTCAACTGCTTTGTAGAAAATTCATGTTTTTTTTTATTTGAAATTTTATTTTTTGTTTGGAAATTCAACTATTTTCTTAAAAATTTATCTTCTTTTTGTAGAAAACTCATTTTTTTTGTTAAAACTTCATCGTTTAGGCTGAAAAATCAAATTTTGTTACAAATTCATCCATTTGGCAGAAATTCAATATTTTTTGTTTAAAAATGCAACTGCGTGGTGGAAAATTAATTTTTAATATTTATTGAGAATTTAACTACTTGGTTGAAAGTTGAAACAGATTGTAAAAAATGCCTTTTTTGTTGAAAATGTACAATTTTATCTTAAAAGTGATCTATGCAATTTAAAATTTAATTATTTTATTGAAAAGTCATTTTTTTTTTAATTGATTTTTGGAACTAAAAATTGAAATATTTAATTTTTGGACGAAAATTGCTCTTTCTTTATTTGAAAATTCACTCATATTTTTTGTTAAAAAATCAACAATCTGGTCAAAAATTTAATTATTTTTCAAAGTTCGTCTTTTTGACTTAAGAATTAAATAATTGGCTTCTTTTTTTTCTTGACGGAAAAGTTTTTTTCGGTTGGAAATTGAACACTTTTGCGAAAATCAATCTTTTTGGCTTGCTTGATCTGTTTTAGTAAAATTTAAACCTTTCTTTGGATCAATATGACATTTTTTGATGAATTTTTGATTTAACATAATTTTTTTTCAAATATCAACTATTATATTTGTTTTGAGAATTTATTTTCTTTGGTTGAAAACCACTTCTTTTGTTGAAAATTAATTTTTTTTGTAGGTAATTTTTGGATTGAAAATTCAGCTGTCTTAAAAAAATGATCTTTGTAGAATTAAGATTATTATTTCTTCTTTGTTTGGAAATTCTAACTTTTGATTAAAAATGAGTTTCTTTTGTTATAAAGTTCAAATATTTCGTTGTAAATTCAACTGCTTGGTCTAAAATGAGTAATTTCAAATGGTTGAAAATCAAATACTCGGTTAAAAATTCATCTTTTCAGGTTCAAAGTGAATTTTGTTCTAAAAAAATTTAACTTTTCTGCGTGGAAACTTAACTATTTCTTTGAAAAATTATCTGTTTTGGAAACACGTTCGTACCGCAAGACCGATCCGTCACAACTCGCTGATCATTCTCTAGCAATCAGCCCAGGCGAAGAGCTTCTAATAATAAAAAATAAAAAACCTATAAAAATGAGCGACGCAGTAAATGTGATTCTAAGAAATACACTGTTAGTGAAAATACAGATTTCGAAATATTCACGTGTTACAACTTTAGTGCCATGGTTTGTTTATCACTAAAGTGTTAAGTAGCGCATGATGCACGAAATTATAGCATCCACATAGTCACGAGCTAAGTAAGACGTGCTTTTCTTAGACCGTCTGTTTCTTCTCAAATCGACCGTGTTACGTCAACTTCCAAACTGGTCTTACGATACGCATTATAAATAATGTTTAACCGATTAAAACTCAAGAAACACTTGAGCCACTCGCTGGAAAATGGAGATGTTTGTTAACGAAATTTTGAAAACAAGTCTCTACCGAGAAATGCCATTCCATTTATTGTAAAAAGCTTGGGTGGTATTCACAATTTTACAATCGATTCTAATTTTAATTTAACGAGGCTTAAACATTTTCTCTGTTTTTAAACACAAATTTTAGAATGCTCAATTAATGTCCCGATGGGTCTAAAACCAGTTCTGCGGTCGAAAAATGTTCACAGGGCAGAAAACAAGTTTTTTTTTACCAGTATTGATACTGATAGTGACGTAACAGGTAAAAATTATTTTAAAAATAGATGAAATTTCTACCAAAAAAAGCAAAAAAAAAAAAACGAATTTCGAGAGAAATATAATTACGAATTTATGTTGAACCTAAGAAGAGAAATTTTCAACCAAAAGAGTTATAGTCAGAAAAGAAAAAAAATCTCAAATTGTTGAATTTTGAACCCCAAAAACATGCCTTGTTGACAAAAAAGTTCATTTACAGTAAAAGAAATAAATTTTTAAAACAAAAAGTAGAATTTTTATCCAAATGGTTTAATTCTCCAACAAAGAAAAACCAATTTTTCACCACACCGAAGATAATTTTCCACCAAATAATTTAACTTTGAACCCAAAAAGACAGATTTTTAACAAGTATTGAATTTTCAACCAAGAAAGATTTTTCATTCATAAAATAAAAAAATCTCAAGTAAATTCTTGAATTTTTAATTAATTTTTTTACTTTTCCAACAAAAATTGAATTTTAAACCAGAAAATATTAATTTTAAACAAAATAGTTTAACTTTCAACAAAAACCGATGACTTTTTAACTAATTTGTTGAATTTTCCATAAAATAAGGCAATTCTCAACCAAATAATTGAAACCTTCACTAAAAAAGATCAATTAATAATCAAAAATAGGATAAACAGATTTCGAGTTAAAAATTTTAACCCGAAAATATGAATTTTCAAACCAAAAAATCAATTTGCAACCAAAAAGTATGAGATTTCTACCAAAAGAGATCAATTTTTTACCCCAACCAAAACATGTTCTATTAGAATAGTTTTATTTTCAACCAATTAATGGAATTCTCTAATAAAAAATATAAATTTTTAACAAAAAATAGGATAGGTTCATTTTAAATTAGAATTATTAATTTTCAATAAAAAAAAAAACAATTTTTGACAAAAAAGATAAATTTTTGAAAAAATAGTTCAATTTTCTTCCAGAGAAGTTCAATTTTGAATTCAAAAAGACAAATTCACTTCAATTATATTATTGAATTTTAAACCAGAGAAAACTAATTTCCACTTTATCAGTTAAATTTTCAACGAAGTATTTTAATCTTTTACCAATAGTTGAATTTTGAACTCGAGAACATTAATTTTCAACAAAATAGTTTAATTTTCCACGAAAAACGATGAATTTTCAGTTAAATTGTTGAAATTAAAAAAAGATAAGTAAATTTTCAACCAAATAACTGAATTTTTAAATAAAAAATGTTATTTAAAAAAAATATGATGTATAAATTTTAAGCTAAAATATTAACTTTCAGCCAAAGAAAAATTAATTCTTGATAAAGAAGATCATTTTTCACAGTTTCAAAAAAATATGAATTCTCAACAAAATAATTTTGAAACCAGATTAATTGACAACCATTTAGTTGCATTTTGACACACACACAAAATTAATTTCTATTAAAAGAGTTAGATTTTAAACCAAAAAGATTTAACTAAGTTGTTGATTTTTCAAAAAAAAAAGTAAAGTTTCCACCAAGTAATACAATTTTTAATGAAACTGATAAATTCTGAACGAAAAATTTTTTTTTTCGTTTTTCATTTTCCGTGAGAAAGAATTAACTTTAACAAAAAATAATTGGATTTTTACTAAGAAAACAGCTGAATTTAACAAAAAAAGACGAATCTTCAACAAAAGTGTTGAATTTTCAGATAAGAAAGAATTTTCAACCAAAAGAGATTTCTCATTTTAGCAACAACAAAAAATTCAACAACATTCTCGAATTTTTTAGCCTAAAAGAAATATTTTCTGAAAAACAGTAAATTTTCAAAAATCAATTTCCTTTTTATCCGAAAAAGTTGATTTTTAACCAAATTTTTTAACTTCCAACCAAATAATACAATTTTTAACTAATCAGTTGAATTTTCATTTAAGCTCATTATTATTCAACAAAATAGATCAATTTTGAAGCAGACATAAATCTTGGACTTATAAAATTAATTTTTAACAATTGAATAAAAAATATTCATATAAGAAATAAGTCAAATAAAAAATAAAAAAGATTAATTTGCAGTTTAGCAATTAATCACATTGAATTAAATTAAATCAAATTAAATTAGTTAATTAATTTTACAGAAGATACATTTTTAACCAAAGTGAAAAAAGAATTTTCAAAGTCTTAACAAAAGAAATGATTTTTTAACTATAATGATGAATCATCAATAAAAAAAATGAATTTTGAAGCAATTCGTTCATTCACATTTTTATTTAAAAAAGACACATTTTTAACCAAAAATCAAAGAGTTATATTTTCAGGTAAAAATAATATTTAACAAAAAAATATGTTTTTTTAACAAAATAGTTAAATTTTCAAACAAAAAAATTAACTTTCTGCAAAATACAAGTACATACAATTTTATCTAAAAAAATATAAATTTCCAAACAATTAAAAAAAACATTTTTTAAAATAGTTAATTTTGAAACAAAAAAAGAAGATTTTAGAATTAAATGATGAATCATCAACCAAAAACAATTAAATTAAATTAAATTTTAACATAAATTTTAATTTCTCAACAAAATAGTTGAAAATCATTGATAATACGAAAATTGAGTAGTTTTTAACTATGCAGTTGCTTTTTTATCCAAGAGAGAAAACATTTATACAACAGATAAATTAAAAAAAAAAACACATCTTCAACCAAGAAAGATTTTTCGAGCAAAGAAAAAAAAATTCATCTAAAATATGAAGCTTTCATGAGAAAAATACCAATGTTAAATTTTTAATTCAACAGTTAAATTTTCAAACGTAATATATGAATATTGAACAAAAAAGTGAATTTATCCGAAAATTGAATATTCAACCTAGAAACACGAATTTAAAAAAATACTTAAATTTTCAGCCAAAAACATTGACTTTTTTTAAACAAAGTTTGGCATTTTGAGCAAAATAATGAAATTGTATATTTATTCCCTTAGTTTATAAATTATGAAAAGACACCTTTTAAGGACAACAATTTTATTTAAAAAATTGACTATAATCTGCAGAATATATGTCCCAGAAGTTAGATCCGCAAACTTATTTTTTCGCAAAAATGAAAGTTGTGTTAATTTGTGCTAGACTTGTGGTCATTTGTGCCGTAAACGGTTTTTTGAAAAATCAAAAATTACGAGCAAAATTTTTGAAAAACGTTTTTTTTTTTGCTAGATCCGCAACTTCTTATTAGAGCAAAAAGAAAGGTTGTGCTAGGCGGCTAAAAGTATACACAATTTTGTGCAGGTGAGAAAAATTCCAAAAACCTAGCCGTTAAAAAAAAAACCAAAAACCAAAAAATTTTATTATTTTTGAAAAACTAAAACTTGTGCTGAGTTGTGCTCGAAAAATGCAGCCTTTATTCCCTCTAAGAAAATTTCGTGAGATTAACCATTCTCATATGAAAACTCAAAATGTAAAATTAAAAAAACATACGAGATCCAAAAAAGTAGAATTTTGAAAAAATAAAACTTGTGATGAGTTGTGCTCGACAAATGCAG
>JAWWLR010000034.1:112096980-112125552 GCA_035041075.1 Acraspis erinacei
ATTAAGAAAATTGTTAAATTTACAACCAAAAAAATGAATTTATTACTGAAAAAATACAAAAGTTGAGTTTTCAGTTAAACAAATTAATTTTTAGCAAAAAAACGAATATTCAAGAAAATATATACATTTTTAACTAAGTAGTTGAATTTTCAAATAATGAAAATTTTATTTCAATTAAAAATGGAAAAGTTAAATTCTCTGTTAACAATATTTATTTTTGACAAAAAAAATGAATTTTCAACCAAATGCATGAATTTTCTACCCAATAATTGAATAATTATTTTTTTAAACTAATTGTTAACAAAATAGTTAAATTCACAACCTAAGAAATGAATTTTTTACTAAAATAATGTCATCGAGTTAAAAGTTCAACTATTTGGTTACAATTTATTTTCTTTTTGTTTTTGTTAAAATTGATTGATTTCTTATAATGAAAATATAACTATTCCATTGTTGATAACAAATTATCTTTTTTAGTTGTTGAAAATTCGTACTTTTGGTTGAAAATTGTATTATTTTTTTAAAACTTATTTTTTATTTTGATCGAAAATTAATTTGTCTGCTTAATATTTAACTATTTTATTTTTGGATACAAATTTATGTTTTATTTGAAATTTCAATTATTTTCTTTAAAAATCATCTATTTTTTGAAATCTATATATTTCATGAATAAAAATTCATTTTTTTTTGTAAAATTGAACTATTTTGTTAAAAGTCCGTGTTTCTTATTTTTAAATTAATTTTTTTACTTAAAATTGAACTTTTTCATTTCGGATGAACATAAATCATTTTTAGTTCAAATCTCCACTATTTTGTTCTAAAATCTTGTATTTTGTAATAATTTTACTTGAGCCGATCAAATTTCTGCTCCCATTTGCTTGGACTTTTGGTCAAGGGAGAAGAAAACTGCAGAAAACCCTTCGCTAACGCAGCAGGCTACCACACAATCAGTCAGAATTAGACCAACCCCCGTTATGTCGAGACAAGAGTTAGAAGAATTAAAAAAAGGTTAAAAATATAGAAACCGTTAATAATTTATGTCAAGTTGACCTGGGAAACTTTCAAATTACCTGGAATTGAAAGTCTTATAAATCGCTACCCTCTTTCTGATGAACTAGATTCGGTCAAGTCTTTAAATCCCATATTAGAAGTGCTCGCATGCTGGACTTTTAGCTAAGGGAGAGGTAAACTGCAGAAAACTGGAAAATGAACCAAACTTGACTTGCAACCATAAATCGCCACCCTCACTTTGACGATCTCAATCCGTTGGTATTCCCTGAATCCCATACTTTTGACCAAGGGAGAGGAAAACTGCAGAAAACCTCTCCCTAATAAATGTTTCCACAATATTGTGTCATCGGTTGTAATTTGCACTGACCTAAGTAAATGCAGTGTTGCATCCTATTTCAAGCGGGGGGATGAGAGTTGGGGAAAAAGAAGATGAAAAGGTAGACGGCAAGAGAAAGGCAGAGAAGGGCAGAGTCAGCATTGGACCAACCCCCGTTTTAATATGTTGACGCTCCAGGGGCAAAAAGAAAAATACGAAAGAGTCAGTGAAGTTCTGTTGAGGAGGTGGGGGCGGTGGAGGAAAAGGCAGTGGTACCGGGCTCGTGGGGCGGTAGGTGGCTGGGAGAGGCACAAACAGAAACGCGAAAAGAAAGTTTGCCGTAACAACAAAAGACGTTTGTTATTGGGCAGCATTTGAATTGTCTGTGTGTTGGCGGGCCTTCTTATTGGCCGACACTGAGCCTCGGCGTTGGCGTCGCGATCTGCGGTGTTGGTGGGGTGGTTCTAAGGGGTAGCTATCCACCCCTCTTTTAGAGCAACTATAGCTCGGCTAAGTGTACTGGCTATTACCCCTATCCTCCTGTAACCTGAGTTACACGGACCGCTTCTGCGAGAGTGGGTTTGGTTCACCTCACCTCTGACCCCTTCACATCATCCGATATTCCTCATCTTCATGGCGAAAAAAATATCTTCATGAGGACGCAGGCGTGACACTTATTTAAATTAACTTGAGACTGCATGGACCCTTTGGGGACACTTTGGAAAACTCGTCAACGAGTCTGGAATTGCTATTTTTTTCATAAAGAAGGTCTAGTCTAGCTGATACGTGACGAGTGTTGGAAGTGGATTTGCCAAGGGATGTTTTGTTCATTTAGAAAAAAGGGGCAAATTAGAACGGATGGTATTCATTTTAATGCAGTTTTATTGATATGTTAATTTTAAACAATTTCAGACTGCGTTTGTGGTTTCGAATAATATAAAAAGTGAATAAATCCCAGACAAGTTATTCTGAAACATTGATATTACTGATACCAGATTCCAGGTCAAATGCTAACGATTTTGACAAGTGAATTTAAACATACAAATATTTTATTAATCAAATATTTAATATTGAGACTGTCTTCGAATTTCGCACGTTTACTCCTATTCCCCTTTTTCCCATTTTATAAGGAATTTCTCATTGTTCCCCAATTTAAAAAAAATCTTCCCCTTTTTCTTGTGTTTTCTCTTAAATACGAAATAAACTAATGAAGCCAAATAATCACACTACTTTCGTCTAAAAGTTTATTCTTTTTGAATAAAACTCTACAATTATATTTCTGATTTAACATTAATCTCTTCTGTTTAAAAATTCAAGTACTTTCTTAAAAAAGAAGCTTTTTGAGAAAATTGCATTTTTTCTTGAACTTTCTGTGCTTTTTGATAAAAAATTTCATTTCTTGGTTGAGAATGCATCGATTTTTGTTATTACAAACTTTTTGTTGAAAATTCAACTGTCTTCTAAAAAATGCTTTTTAGCCTTAAAATTCAAATCATTGTTTGAAAATCCAACAGCGCTTTTGTTTGGAGTTTAATCTTTTGAGAATTTTTTTAAAAACTCGTCTCTCTAGTTTAAAATTCTATTTGATCCAAATTGTAAATTATGTTTGTTTAAACTTTTGTATTTTGTGTTCGAAAATTCGACCATTTAGTTTGAGAATTCATCTTTGTATGTTGAAAATTAAAAGTTAAACTACTTTAAAAAAGAGTAATCTTCTTGGTTCGAAAATTTAACTTTTCTATTTAATATTCGCTTTAAATTTTTTGCTGAAAAGGAAATTTTTTGGAAAACTCAACCTTTTGGTTTAAAAAATCAACTATATTAGGATCAAAATGATTTTCTTAAACTAAAAATTTAACTATTTCATTTTAATTGAAAATTCCTCTCTTTGGTTGAAGTACTATAAAAGTTCAAAAAAAATTTTATGTTGAAAATTAGATTCTTCAAATTAAAACTTATCTATTCCATTTTCCATATTTTTCAGTTGAAAATTCAATTATTTCGTGGAAAATTCAAATGTTCTAATAAAAATTCACCTTTTTTGGTGGGAAATTAATCTTCTTGGTGGAAAATTCATTTTTCGGCAAAAAATTCAATCATTAGTTTGACAATTGAACTATTTGGTTAAAAACTCAACTTTTTGGTTTAAAAATTTAATTATTTGGTTGTGCGTGATTTTTTAACTGTAAATTTAACTAATCCATTTTAATTGAAAATTCCTTCTATTGGTTGAAAATTCATATAATTGGCCGAAACTTTAATAATTTGGTTGCCAAATGAACTATTTGGTTGAAAATATACATTTAAAAAAAAACAACAATGTTTTCAGAACATTCGTCTTTTTGGTTTGAAAATTTATCTCTTTTGATTGAAATTTCATATTTTTTTATTCAAGATGCAAGATTTTATTTGAAAATTAATCTTTTTTGTTTAAGGATTCAACTTTTTCGTTTCAATTTAACGGGTTTTTATTTAAAATTCATATTTTTCTTTTTTGGCAGTAAACTTTTATTTATTTTCCCTGTTTTAATACCATATTGTGCTCTAAAGTCTGTATTTTTCAACTATAATTGAAACTCTCATTGATTACATTAATATTTTAAATAATTGCAGCAGCTATTAGAGTTTAAAATTACATTTTGAAACTTTCTTAAAAGTAAAGTTTTTTGGGATTGATATACATTAAGGTGGTTCAAAAATATCAGTTTAAAAAAAAATTGCGGTGCATCTTGATATTTTTTTCTGAATCATGAGATGAGACAATATGGAAATTGTAAACAATAAATAAATAATAAATAAATAATTCTTAAAGTTTAGGGGAAACCAAGTCGAATTAAGATACCTGTATTTAAAATCTCTTCTCTATATTAATTAGAGAAATTAACTAATTAATCTTTATTGTAGTTTGGAGATCACTAAATATGAAATATTGCAATTTGTCAGTATAGAATTAAAACTGCATAATCCTGATAAATTTCCGACATTTTAAGCTTTTCATGGAGATCATAAAAATGACCAACTTCCGGTCGCTTACGGGACCTTTTAAGATTTAAGATTTTTTAAGATTTAAGAAGAATTATTTTTTTTATTTATTAAAATATAAGAATATTTAAGAAAAAATCATGAAAGTGCACCAAGATTGCAAGAAGAGGGGTTGTAGCACCGCTGTTGGTGGCATGCTATCACCACAGCATAGTGGAGAGTAACACTCTAGCGTCCTTCCGTGCGGTTCGAGCCCCGCTCCAGTGGCAAGCCTTTTCTCCAACGTGCGGTTCTCTTCGGAGGCGTGCGCCGCCTCCACCCCCACCAGCGACGATAACCGCCCCTATATTGCAGGCTCTTCGTCGCGAAAGCTGCGCGGGATAAGGGCCGATACTAGCGAAAGCGAGACAAACAACGAGTCCATGCCAGCGTCGAGCGTGAAACAAAACTAGCGCCGCCGTGAGAGCGCAGGGGAAGCACATCACCCCTTCCTTCCTTCCGTCCTTATCTCCCTACTCCCGAAAGCCTCCGCTTCTGCTGCGCTGTGTATGGTTAAATATTGCATTATTGTTTTAACGGCAAGGAGGAAAACAGCCACACAACGTCGCTGTTCGTCCGCGATACCCGTCACGACGCTTCAGCGCCGCGCAACATTATCACGTGCTTACGAGTCGCGCGCCAGTTTAATTGTCCCGCGCTCGGTGATTGTCACGTGTTCAGGTCCTGCTCGTTGCTCACCACGTCGCCAGGTACGAACCGCTCTATTCGCTGCATCAGCGTGCCGCGCTACACCAGGGTACTCCGGTGCACCAGGGTACCCCGCCGCGTCAGGGTACCCCGCTGCCCCAGGGTACCGCGCCGCATCAGGGTACCCCGCTACAACAGGGTACCGTGCTGCACCAGGGCACTTTCTCCACGACCATCCTCAACCCGGAGCTGAGCCACCCACTTGGCCTTGTCTTGCCATCCGCTGCTGCGCGCAAGGCCATTCCAGGACCACTCCTCCCCTGACATTCTACCACTGGCAGGCACCCTTAGCCACCCACCCCCTCGCAGCATCTCAACAACAAGTACTTGCTACTCGCGGTAGCATTCGACACAACACACGACGCTTTTCAAACGCGACGAGGCCTCATCGCCTACCTGTGCCTGACTGCCTATTGCCTAACTACCCGCTACCTTCTCACACCTCCCCTCTCACTCACACTCTTTCACCCACCCCACCCCACCCAATCTCTTTCTTCTCACTCATTCACCTGTTCCCCACAGTCCGGTACCCTCACACACACATATACAACACACACACACACATCCAACACACAATCACACATTTGGACAAACTCTCATCCACAGATAACCACACACTGAAATAGTCAACCATATCTCACATATTTTCTCTCTAAGCCTTTCTTTCATTTACTACCATCCTTCCCCTTCTCAGTCTCTTTCACTTACTCTCTTTTGTTTCAAACGCGATGCAGTAAACTACAAATGGATGAGCGATAGAAAACAGTGTCAGCAATAAAAACAACCACATACGTGAATTTAAATTGAAAGTGGGGTTTCTTGTGACTTCGAAGCCGGAAGTTATCTTAGTGCAAGTGTTGAGGATTCCAATGAGGTACCATCAACTGAATAAAACGCAAGTGAATTTCTTCTTCAAATCTTTTTAGTTCTTGATATCTATAATTAGTGGGCTTGTTGAATTTTTAGTGTAAATACAAATTATAAAAAAGCCTCATATTGTTTTAAGATAAATATCTGGTTTAGAATTTGAATTACCAGAAATATCTGGTTTTAATTACATTACGAGATACATCTGGTTCTGATTACAGAACAATTATTTGCGCGTTAGATTTTTTCACAAATAAATTTATTTAATTGAAAAAATTGTAAAAGTTTTTTTTTGAAAACAACAAGAACTTAAGATTTTCTCTTTAAAAAAGCTGTCAAATAAAAAGATAAATTTTAAACAGAGAATATTTCATTTTTTACAAAAAAAGATGAATGTTCAACAAAATACATAAATTTTTACCAAATGGATGAATTTTTAAGTAAAATGATGAATCTTTAACAAAAAAATTAATTTCCGAAGAAAAATGTAATATTTAATATTTCACCCAAAAATGTTTAGATTTTAAATTTAAATTATTATAATATTATCAAAATGCACGAATGAAAATAAATCGAAATTTTCAAAGTAAGAAATGAATTTTCTACCAAGAAGATTACTTTCCGACCAAAGAAGTAGAATTTTCAATAACATACATGAATTTTCAAGCAAATAGTTGAATAGTTAAGTTTTTAGGGAAAGAAATGAATTTTCAACCATATAGCTAACTTTTGTATTAAGCAAGATTAATTTTCAACCACAAATGAAATATTTGAATTTTCATTTTAAAAAAATTCATTTTTAAGAGACTAAAAATCGAATAGTTAAATTGGCAACGAAATTAATGTCAAACGAAAAAAAATTTGAATCAAGTAGTTTGAATTTCATCTGAAAAGATAAATTTTTAATCAAAAATTCATATTTTATGTTAAAAAAATTACTGTTCGAAAAAATAACTAATGTTCGGCAAAATAGTTACATTTTCGACCAAAGAAATGAATTTTCAACGAAGAAGATTACTTTCCTACCAAAAAAGTAGAATTTTCAACAAAATTTTTTAATTTTCAAAGAACGAAATTAGTTTGTAACCCAAAGATTTTCAACAAAAATTTTCAACCAAAAATAAATTACTTAAATTTTCACTCAACATCATTAATGTTAAACCAAACAAAAAACCAATTTATAACAAAATTGTTCCACTTTTATCGAAAGAATAGAACTTTCAACAAAGGGCATCAGTTTTCTACAAAAAAAGTAAAATTTTCAATCAAAAATGAATATTCACTATTAATGTTTAAAACATTTATTTTTGAAAAAAGAATTATTCTTCCACAAAATAGTTAAATTTTCAACGAAAGTTAGCATTAAAATCAACCTTGTCTGTGAAATAAAAGTTTGCCAAGTAATTCATAAAGATATCTAAATTTTAGAATTTATTTATTTATTTATTAGGAAATAACAATGAGAATTTTACGACATTTTCTCGTTTGAAAAAAAACCGTCGACTGGCGTAAGATGGTATTATTATATTATTAAAAAAAGAGCTTATATCTATGAGTAAAATTCTTTTTAAAATAAGAATACAAATAACATAAACTAAATGAAAAAATATAATAAGTATTTAAAATTTGTTTCAAAAGTTCCTCTTTCCTAGAACCTGCAAAAAATAGCGTCTTTAAACATATCTGAGTGTTCTTAAAATTTAAAAAATTTAAAAATAAGTTTTGTTATCATAATTTGCAAGATATTTTGATCATATCTTTATTATTAATAACTGGGAAAGAGAACATTGTACAAAAAATGGAGTACATTTCCCGATTTTCAGGCGAAGCACGATCTCAAAAAATCGCGAATTTTGATCTATAGTATAATTTAAAAAAAATTTCAAATAAATAAATTTGGATATTTTTTTAGAATTAAATGGCAAATTTTTATTTCCTAAACTACGTCGATTACTCTTTTTAAAATAAAAATATAATATTTATTTATTGAAAAATTGTTAACACAATAAATCTTGGAATGCGATTGTAAATAATTAAGTAAAGAAATGCAAAACTGAAAATTAATAAATATCTATTCATCTATCTATACCAAAAAAAATGAATTTTTAAAATTAAAATAAAAAAATTAAATCATTGCGTACTTATTAAATAATCAAATTTAAACTTAAGACAAGTTGTCAGTAACTGACACTTTATCGTTATTTCTCTCGTAAGCCCTTTAATTTGGTTACGGCTTAAATTTATTATTTCTCGCCCAAAAATTAGTGAAAGCTAGACTCAGAAATACTGAGATTTCGTGAAAACGAAATTGACAGATACTATATTATCACTCATAAAATCCAATCACTGAAGATTTTTAATTCTAAATTATGAATTAAAAATTAACGACAATATTGTCGATATTTCATTAGAATGTAGATTAATTTCAACAAATCAAGTTACAAATTTCGCAAATTCAAATTTATCTTCAATATTTTTCTAAAAGCGGTTTGACACGCTTCTCATTTTAAGAGCTAAAAATGTACTTATAATAATTAACTTATTATTTTATTATTATTAATCAAATTGTCTTTAAATTAACGTCAGTTAGCGCTAATTCGCGTCTCAATGCGATATTTTTCTTAAAATGACATTAAAGAGAAGCTTATAGAGAAATTAGAGGATACATTTTTTTTTATATTTGCATTTTTATATTGATTAAAAATCGATTAATTTTGAGGATAATATCGTCGGCAGGCAGAAAAAATATCGCATCATAAAAATATTGCGATTTATCTATGATTTATAATGTGATATTTTGATTATAATCACATTAAAGAGAAGCTTATAGAGAAATTAGAGATAAGATTTATTTCAATTTTTAGATTTAATTAAAATCTAATAAATTTGAGGACAATTTCGTCGGCATAACAACTAATTTAGTTTCACGTTATTTACTTGCTTATTAAATATTAATGTCTGCTATATAAAATTGTACTTAAAAATTGCTTTTTGTGGATTTTATGGCTTTACTTTATCTGACTTTATTTATTTAACAATGACTACTACTAAGTAAATTTTCAATGATCTCATCAAAGTAAACTAGAGTTAAAAGTCCAAGATAAATTTCGCGAACTTTCCTTGTTTCCATCTGTAATTTACGTTGTAAGATTAAACAGGTTTGTTGGTTTAGATTTTTTTCTCTTAATTCTTATTTTTTTCTTAGTTTTAATATAATTTTAATTTTAATTAATTTCCAAATGCTTATTTTTTCTTCCGAATTCGTATCATTAATTAATTTTAATTATTATGTGATCAATTTGAAAATTACTTTCATTTTTCAGACTTAGCACTCTTTCTCCTATTTTTCCCTTTTTCTATTTTTTAAATTATTTAGTTTTTTTTTGAAGTTGGAAATTTAGCTAGTTGGTGAAAGTTCAACTATTTTCTACAGATTAATCTTTTTCAGTCACAAATTCCACTACTGGGTTGAAATTCGATTAATTTTTCAAATGTTTAGTTTTTGTTTAAAAATTCATATCTGTGGTTGAAAATTAATTATCTAATGGAAAATTAAACTAATATTCTATTTTTTGTTGAAAATGTATCTTTTTGGTTCAAAATGAAACTTTTTAGTTATAAATTAATCTTTTTTCGTAGAGGATTACAATTTTTTTAATTCGTCTTTTTTTCTTGCATTTAACTGTTTTTTTATTTAAAATGAAAATCTTTTTTGTCGAAATATCAACTATATTATGTGAGCAAGTTATTTGTTATTCAGCGTTCATATTTTTCAAATGAAAAATCAACTACTTCGTATAAAGTTGAACTAATTGAGAAGAAAATTTTTTAACTCATAATTTTAGTTGAATTTATATTTTGGTTAAAAAATTCAACTGTTTTGTGAAAAATTCGTCGTTTTGGCTTGAAAATTGAACAATTTGGTAGAATATTAAACCATTTCGTTGAAAATAATTGTTTTGAACATTCAGATTTTTTGTTTAAAATTAAACTATTTTTATGCAAACATAACTATTTAGCAGAAAATTTACCGTTTTTGTTGACAAATTATATTTTCAGACTGAAAATTAAAATTTTTGGTCGACAATCCGTCTTTTTGGCTTTAAAATTCAACATTTTTATAGAAAATTAAATTATTTTGTTGAAAATTAACTTTTCTGTTGAAAATTACCATTTTGGTTTGAAAATTCAATTATTTTAGTAAAAATTAAATTATTTCATAAAAAAAAATAACTATTTTATAGAAAATTAACTTTTTCGTTCAAGAATAATATTTTTAGGCTAAAAATTGCAATGTTTGTCAATAATTCGACTTCTTGGTTCAACAATTTCGAATGAAATTAAATAGTTTATTTGACAATTTATATGTTGTGCGGAAAATTAACTGTTTTATTTAAAAATAATATTTTCAGTCTGAAAATTCAAATTCTTGATCGATAATTTGTCTTTGGCTTAAAAATTCAATATTATTGTCGAAAATTCAATCATTTAGTTAGCAATTAAACTATTTGATAAAAGTATACCTATTTCGTTGAAAATGAAATTTTTTCTGAAAAATAATATTTTCAGGCTGAAAATTCAAAATTTTTTTCGATAACTCGCCTTTTTGGTTTCAAAATTCAACAATTTTTTGAAAACTGATGGTATTTCCTAAAAATAGTTTAAAAAAATTAATATTCGGTGTTTAAAATGCTTTTTTGATAGAACATCATTTTTTTAATAGAAAATTCATCTTTTTGCTTTGAAATGGTTAAAAGTTAAAATACTTAGTTGAAAGTTTATCTACTAAGTGAAAATTCAATAATTTAAACATTCGCCTCTGATTAAAAATGGACTTTTTTGTTCAAAATTATTTTTTTGTTTATTAAAAATTCGCCTTTTTGTTAGAAAATTATTCTTCTTTTTTTCTTAATTTCTTTTTAATAGTTGAGGATTTAACTTTTTCATTAAAAGTTTATCTTTCTTGATTCAAAATACATTTGTTTCCTTGAGGTTTAATTATTTGTTAAAAAATCGTTTTATTGGATTGAAAATTCGTCTCTTTTTGTAGAAAATCTTTTTTTAGTTGAAAATTTAACTATTTTGCTTAAATGCAATATATTTAGACTTAACTTCCAGGAATTTAAATAGTTTCATATTGAATTGAATATAGTATTCACATGATTTTTTTAAAAAGAATTTATTTCCCTATTTTTCCCCTAACTTTGTCAAAAATCACCCCATTTCCCCTATTTTGAGAGAATTTTGGGCTACGTTACTTTTTATGGTTTGGAGAGGGGGGGGGCGGTAAAAATAGCCCATAATTGGTCACGTATTTTATGGACACCCCTTTCGTATAATCTCTAAATCAAGTTGATCGTTGATTACGGTTAATCAGAGACTCGTATCAATATTTCAGTTCCAAAGCTTCTGAAAGATTTAGTGTCTTGCGATCTTCTGGATTTTGTTCCCCTTCGAATTTAATAGGCGGAGAAGGAGATAATTCGATAACAAAACAATGGGATTAGTCAAATTATTTTTGAACCTATACCCTACGCATTCGAAGCAATCGAATAAATGTAGACCAATAAATCTCTCTATGGAAGACGTTTATGCCACTTAACTTGGCGCCAATTCCATCCATTTACCATTTCGCTCGTTTTGTCATAAAAAAATACATAAACTGCTGTGCGGTCGCCTTTGAGTAAATGCCTTGTAACTATTTTTATATCTAAATTTGAGTGATATCAACTTCTCTTAATATGATAGCAAACTAATTTTTATACCGCAAATTGGGGCTAGGTGGCACACGTGTGAGGGAAAGCGGAACACCATTAATTTTGTGTTCAAATCGCAATATTGCTTCTGATTGGTTTTACAATTGAAGTTTTCATCAAATATCGCATTTAGAATGTGCAGAAACCAGGGTGTGCCACTTTACCCGCATGTGCCACTTAGCCGCTTAAGGTTCTTTAAACAGTTCTGCAATAGTAGTTAGTATTATTAATGGTATTTCCTTTTACAATAATTATTCTTAAACTCGAAGAGAAAGTTTTGATATTTTGTACTTGTTGTGTATCGCCTGTTTTGCGCCGACGCTCGAGGTTTCTGTGGAAACCGCGAAACCCGAAAGGAAGCTCGAAAAGCTCCAGCCTCTCGTACCTGTCCAGTCGCGTACTGCGCCTCCGTACGCACGAAACTCCGTGAAGGACAGTAGAATTAAATTTTCAATATGCTATGAAAAAGGGGGAAAAAATTCCGAATTTTTTCCGACTTCCGGTCGGGTGCTCTTACCCCTAAGCTACTAGAGAGATCGGTAGTGTGGATTTCAATTTTCACATAATATGATAAGTACAGATTTCTTAAATCTTATGACTCGTGTCACAGTAAACCTTGCCGTATGGCACTCCTTCGAAAAATGATTTTTCTTATGATCTTTCCGGTAGCTTAGTGGTAAGAGCAGCCGACCGGCAATCGGAAGGCCTGTGGTTCGATTCCCCCCGAAGCGAATCCTTTTAAAATACTTTTTCTTTAAATTTCATTCCGGTGGTGTAGGAAGATTTACAATTCGAACTTTTTTAAATTTATTAAATGTCTTTTTAATCCAGCGAAACGTCGATCTGTTAAACCAAAGTTCAATTTCATCTAGAAAAATTGCTTTATTTATTTCGTGATACATTTTTTAATAATTAAGATGAGCTTTTTCTTATAGAAAGGCCTAATATTTTTCCATATTTTAAATAAAAAAGTTTAATTTTTAAACAAATATTTCAATTTACAACAAAATAAATTAATATTTTTACGAAAAAATATCAGCATGCACCCAAAAATGGAATAGTTAAATTTATAGTGGAACAAATTTACTTTTAAAAAAATGTTACAAAAATAGATAAATTTTCAGTGCAAGAGATAAATATTCCACCAAACTAGATTATGTTTCAGTTCAGAAAGATTTTTACTCAAAGAAGAGAAAAATTTCCTACAAAATTGGCATTTTCCAGAAAAAAGTTTATTTTTAACCCAAAAAGTACCCAAAAAGACGATTTTTCAACCAAAGAGGTCACATTTTTAAAGCAAAAACATTTTTGACAAGAAAATATTTTTAACAAGAAATAGAATATTTAAATTTTTATTTTAAAAAACTAATTTTTAGCAAAGAAAGAATTTCCAGCAACATTTTCAACCAAAGAAATGAATTTCAACTAAAATGATGACTATTCAAGGAAAAAATTAGTGTTTAACCAAATTGTTAAATTAAAAAAAAATAATTCTAAGTAAAAAATCTAATAATTTATATTTGAACCGAAAAAGGATTTTTATTCTTAATAAAAACCAGTTAACTTAAACCAAAAAAAGACGATTTTTTGACGAAATAATTAAATCCTCAACCAAAATAAATTTTTTCAGTCAAAGAAAAAATTTCATCCAAAATATTTCATTTTCGAACTAGAAAGACGTATTTTTTGCAAGACAAGAAAAATGTAAAGAACATTTTTTATTTTTACCCTGAAAGTTGAATTTTCTACCTTAATAGTTCAATTTTTAGCCCAAAACCAACTAATTTTCTACGAAAAATAATTATTTTTAACCAAGAAGATTAATTTTGTACGAAAAATGACGAATTTTCAAGCAGTTAGTTGAATTTCTAACTAAAAAATACATATTTTTAACAAAACTTAAAACCGTTAAATTTTCAGTTAAAAAATTAATTTTCAACACAACAAAAAAACAAATTTCCAACAAAATATTTTAATTTTCAGCCAATGAAATTATTTTAAACTAACATCTATTTAAAAAATATCTATTTAACAAACCAAAAAAATGAATTTTTAACCACATAGTTAATTTTCAACCAAAAAAATTAATTCTTAACAAAATATGTAATATTTTCTATTACAAATTTTTTAAAATAAAAAAACAAACATTTTAATGAAACTAATAAAGACGAATTTTCAAGAAAATAGATCAATCCTAAACCAAAACAGATTTTCATTTTTACACATAAAGTTTAATTTTCTACCAAAATCATAGAATTTTCTAAAAAGACTCAGCAAAGAAGTTAATTTTTAACAAACTAATTGATTTCGCTACCAAAACAGTTAAATTTTCAACCTAAAAAGACGAATTTTCATGAAAGTAGTTGGATTTTCAATAGAAATGTTAATTTTTAACAAAGAAAAAAATATAATTTGTATTACAAAAAGTTAAGTTATCAAAAAAACAATTGAATTTTCAACCAAGAAGGATACATTAAACTTTTTGTCCAAAAATATTTAACTTTCGCAAAGAAATAATTAGATTTTCTTATTTGTTGTATTAATTAAGTTTTCTTTTAAGTGGGAAAGCCAGAAAAAGAAGATAATTGGATAATAGGAGAAACATGTTGTAGCCAGCGATAAATAACTTGTAATTTCGATAATTTATTGTATAAAGAATAATAGTATTATAAACATTGATGTTCATTTTTAATACTTCAAAAATATTAGGTCAGTAAAACTATTTATTGTTATAAGCACATTTTATTTTTTAAATAGAATCTGATTAATGTTCAGCGTTTGTTTAATCAACAGAATTTATATTTAGAATTTAGAATTCGCCATAATAATCATAAATTTTTTTGTTAGAACCCATTTTTCGTTCCAAGGTAGCTGCAACAAAAAGTATTTTTTTTTTGCTGAAAAGGAACCCAAAATGATAAATTCTTCGAAAGGAACTTGAAGTATAAGTTCTTCTAAAGGTTTTTGCTTAGAAAACTCATTTTTTCCTCGACTCACGTCGAAGATTTTACAAGTTGATGATAAACCTGTCACTTTACAGTACAGATTAAATAATATTGTAATGAGAAAAACTTAATAAACAATCTAAAACCCCTATTTTTTTCTCTGAATAATATATTATTCTAGTTTTGCTCGCAATATTCCATTTAAAGTTTGGATACTTAACTTTTATACCAGACAATTCATATCGAGTTTAAAACTTTTTTAACATTTGAAGCTGTAAGAGGCTACCGACCAAAATTAAAGAAGCGAGTGCTCCATAATGAGAAGAGACTGGCACAGCTGTATAGAAATTAAAAAAATAAATAGAAATTTCCTTTTCCAAAAATCAATTAAGGTTTTAGTTTTTGAGTTATAAAATATTTAGGCTAGACCAATCAGGAACGCGGTATAAAGAGACATGCGTACGTGAGCGGAACTGCAACGCAGTGTCATTGTGTAGAGCGCCGTGGTGGGCTTAGCGACGGGAGAAGAGCGATCACTACACTACATTGGACGCCCACTCACGGACGCACGACTATTTATACCGCGCTCCTGATTGGCCCAACTTAAATATTTTATAACTCGAAAACTAAAACTTGAACTGATTTTTGGAAAAGGAACTTTCGATTTCTTTTTTTTATTTCTATACAGCTATATAAGTCGGGAAGCTTGAGTCTGGGACACCCTGGTTATATAGATATATATTATATAGAATATTAAAAATATAAGGGTATGGAGGGCACGAAGGGATGAAGGGAAGAGGTCATGTGAGACGATATTCCTCGGATTATCCTCTCCCGTCGCATCACAAACTGCCGTGACAAATCGCCCTATACTTTATGAGACAAGTCCTTCTTCTGCAGTACCACTCCGTCCGGCCGGCATATATCACATCGATATATTATTGTCGCAATGTCGCCCGCCCGCGTCTATATCGATATCTATGTGTCGCAACAAATACCCGAGGCGAGGGATTGAAAACGACTGCATCTCGATTGACCCTTCCTCTCCTCGTTGATCCGTTATTCTCTCGACTGGATGTCTAGCTTTATTTTTCCTTACAAGCGCAAACAAGCCAAAAATAAAATACAAAATAGCGCTATTATTTGTAATATCGAGTTTTTAATTCTTCATTCGCGACAAGGTATAAAGAGCCATGGAAATACTCGAGCTTCAATTCTTTGCTGCATGAAGATACAAACTTACCTTGTGAGTAACATTATTATTAATAATGATTTATTTGAAAGGCTTTCTCGTTTTTGAACGGAATCTAGAAATTCGCAACTGGGATGAGAATTACTTCCGAAGATTCAGATTATTACAGAAATATTCCGCAAATAAATAGACATGAACTTATAAATCCTTTGAGCTAGGTTAGAAAATAGGTTTGGGGGTTCAGTGGTTGAATTCCGAGAAGGCTCCTTTCGAAAATTAGTTTTGACATGGCTTGCCCTGGAAAAGACCGGAGAATGACTGGGAATTTTGTTGACCTGGAAAAGACCGGGAATTTTAGTGACCGGGAAATGACCGGGAATTTTAGTGACCGGGGAATGAACGGGAATTTTATTGTCCTGGAAAATACCGGAGAATGACCGGGAATTTTGTTGATCGGGAATTTTTGTGACCGAGAATTTTATTGACCGGGAATTTGATTAAAAACTGGGAATTTACTCGTGAGCTCAGTCAAATTCAAGTTATGATTATTTCAATAATTTTTATCACTTTAGAACAGGGCGTTTCCGTAAAGAAGTATAATTTCACTTGGAACAGAAAATGTTTTAAAAGAATAATTCGGATTTAGAAAAAAGGAATTTAAAAAGTCCCTGTTCCAGGTCAGAATCCGTCACAACTTAAAAGTTCTCTCTTCCATATTTTAGGTAAAGATAGTAGTAAAGATATACTTTTTCATTTCAAAACTAAACTATTTTTTTGAAAATCTATGTATTTTGTGGAAAATTCGTATTTTTTGTGGAAAATTAATCTTTATGGTTGATAATTCATCTTTTTGGTATAAAATTAAACTATTCCAGTTGAAGATTTATCATTTTAGTTAAAAGTTCATCAGTTTTTAGAAAATTAATTTCCGTAATTGAAAATTTAACTGTTCTCTTTTCTTTTGAAAATTGAATTTTTTTAGTTCAGAATTCAACAATTTGGGTCACAATTTGTCTTTTTTAATTGAAAATTTAACTGCTTCGTTGAAAATTCACGTATTTTATTAATGAATCGATTTTTTCCTTTATAAAATTATCTTTTTCCTCGCAAGTTTATCTTTTTGTTTAAAAATTCCTCCTTTCGGTTAAAAATTTAAGTATTCCAGTTAAATATTTATCATTTTAGTTGAAAATTTATCTTCTACGCTGGAAATAAAGTTGCGTGTTTGAAAATTAAACTCTTTTGTTAAAAATTAATTTTATTGTTTGAAGATTCACAATTTTAATTAAAATTGCAATACTTTGGTTGAAATACGGGCTATTTGATTGAGAACTTGTTTCTTCTATGGATAAAAAGGATTTTTTTACCAAAACTTTAACTATTTTGTTGGAAATTTGTTTCTTTCTTGGTTAAAATTTTTTTCTAACTGAAAATTTATTTAAAATAAATTTGATTAATCTTCTTAGTTGAAAATTCACCTTTGTGGTCAAAACATCGATTATTATAGTTAAAGATTCATCACTGTAGTTGAAAATTCTGTTTTCTGGTTTAAAATTCAATAATTCCGCTTAAAGATTTACAAAGTATTTTTTTCAACTTAAAACTTAACTTATTTCAATGGAATATTCCATAGATTTAGTTTTAAATTCATCTGTTTGAACATTAATTTTTTTAATGAAAACTTTTACTATTTCATGTTTTGTTAAAAATATATATTTTTCAGTCCGTTTAGAATGAACTTCATAAATTAAAATAATTATTTTCTTTTGACGGCAAATATGAACATGTTACTTTTAGTTGACTAGGAAAATTAAAAAACTTGACCGGGAAAACCGGGAAATGACCGGGAATTTGAAATCGTCCACCGAATCGCCACCCTGATTTTTCTTTTGGTCGACTATTCAAATTCCAATCTGTTCAAGTAGTTATTTTTCAGTAGGTAGGTGATGATGGTTGACAATCCTTCAAACCTTCAGTTCAATTGAATTTCTGAAACACAACTTTAAACTGATTTTAATTTCACGATTAGGATTTGATGATCGCCACTGGGAATTGGTTCCCAATGACTAGAGTCTATCTGATATTTGACATTTGAATGCTATCAAAAATAGAATGATCCTTTCGATGTACCCTAGGGTAGAGAGTAACTGGTGCTATAATTCTGATTCTTGGCTCATCAACATTGGATTTCATTGTCACTACAACCAAAATCGTAACAATCAAAATCTATTGATGCCCAGATGTCTAGGTCTGAAGGCTTTAGTAGCTCAGTATGCGAGATTTTATTCTGCTTTATCAGTCTAAAGAAAAGTGAAGATATCTAAACTGTCCGATTAGTACTACGTAGTTTAGACTATTGATTTTATCATAAAAGACAAAAATAAATACGTACGAGTTTGTGCATTTTTATAAATACATAAGCCTAGTCTTTTCTATGTTCGGTTCTTTCAGTACTGATTTGTTCCATACCCATCACTTCAGTGGAACTCTAAGATCTTATTGCGATTCCATTGGCACTTTTTTCTTTTTTCTCATGGTATTAGAATAACGATATCATTTTCCAGAGTCTCGACTGAATGGTCAATAAAGTTGAAGGTACTAATACTTGAATTGAGGAGAAGGTTGGAATCGAAAGTACGTCTGGCTCGGTGATAGGCGACACACCGGAATCGCACGTTTGAACAAACACGACTAATGCCTACCCTCCGGGTAGCCTATAAGCATCCGGGGAGGTCGTGAGAGACTCTTTTGCATAGTGGCCAACACCTTGCGTGTCCATTACTGTGGATGGACGAAATCGCGAGGGTGGATCGCAAAGGGGGTTGAAAGGGGTGCAAAGGGGGTGGGAAGGGAGAATGGTAACCGGGGTAAGAGGTGTGAACGCCACGTGCGGCAAATGGAAATGGACCAAATATCGCTGCAAACACTCGACCGTGCCAGTATCGATATACGAAGGCACCCTCTTCCATCTCCAACCTTCCCCTGTTAGGAATACGAACACTCACTCACTCCCCGTTTTGTCGTTTCTACTTTGCTCTCACACCCAGGCGACAATCCACTTGGAAATCTATTGGTCACTTGGATACACGGGAAATCCACAAAATATCATAAGCTACTTTCCTTGTAAGTCGAGAAATCAGAGAGAGAGAGAGAGAGAGCGGCAAATCGAAAATCGAAGGTAACAAATATCTGTTTTATGGTTCAAGTATTCCGATCCATTCTCGTATATTCAGTTACAAATTCCTCGAATATTATCGAATCTGTATTCATTTCGTGTGGTTGTAGTTAATCAATAAGGCAATTTCATTTATTCATATTCGTATTTATATTTGTTGAAGCTTGACAGCTTTAAAAGCCAATTGCACAGTTTTCTTAAACTTAATCGATCATACCTGAATTTCGAAACAAAGAATTTTGAAATATCCCTTAGGACAACTTACTGGTGCTTTCTTTTTCATTAGCTAGGATTATGCAGCTAAAAGAATGATAATTTTATCCATCAGCTGAAACGTATCAAAGCAAAGGCTTTGAAAATATTCTTTATGAAAAGTTTATGATCACAATCTTTTCTATTTCAAAACTAGAGTTATGTTTCTAAAACAATTATCATTTTATCGAGCATAGCTGAAGCATATCGAAAAAAAGATTTTGTGACATTCCTTAGAAGAACTTTCTGACAACACTTTGTCTTTCAGTTTCGAGGATTATACTTATAATAAAGCATATCTAAACAAAGGATTTAAAAATTTTCCTTGGGAAAACTTTCTGATGATTTCTCTTTCATTATCTAGGATTATGCAGCTAAAAGAATTATCATTTTATCAATCATAGCTGAAGCATGTTGAAGCAAAGTTTTGGAAATATTCTTTAGGAAAACTTTATGAACACAGTCCTTTCTCTTTCAAAACTAGAGTTATGCTTCTAAAACAAAAGAATGTTAAAACAAAGAATTATGATATATTCCTTAGAGTGACAGAAAGTACCCATTGGTTCCTATATTTTATCCCATAAGGACTGTAAAGCCTACTAGGGAGGAGGGGGGGGGTAAAAAAAATGGCGAAAAATTGTCCAAGTGGTATATGGATGGCTCCTTAGTTTACCAAGAAAATTGAAAAATTTGACCGGGGAAAACCGGGAAATTACCTGGAATTTGAAATCCTCCGCCGAATCGCCACCCTGTGAATCTTCCAAAGTAAGTTGTAAATTCAGATTATAGTTTACTTTGAAGATTTGGTTACCGAAGATATCTTGATTCGATGGTCGAAAATTAAACGCATTACCGTGTTGAACTAACTATTCGCCGAGATGCATGTACGAGAAAGTGGTTTTCGGCTTGGTCCACTCGACCATCCACCCATTTATCCATTCATCTAACTCAGGGACGAACGGAAGATGGGTACCGCGCCACATTCTAGCTAAACAAATATGTACTCGCATACTCATTCACCTATCTCTCAGTCGGACCTTCCTCTCTGCAACCCTTTTAAAAACTTTTCCTGATGCCTTGCCCTTCCACATCCGTTTAAACACATACAGATGAACAAACCGTGGTATTATTTCAAAACGAATAGCAGATCCGTATTTGAGGATGGGTAGTGTCGGCATCATAGTAACAAGTGCCATCTGCAAATGTCCAGTTCTTTCGAGTCTTAGAGCAAGGAAAAAGCTTTCACTGATGGTCAAACGTTCCTTCTCTTATGTGCCGATCACGTGATGACTCCAACATTCAGAAACATTTTCTTTGATCTTTTAGCCCTTTTACTTTGATGTTTCTTTTAGTGGAGGAAATGAGCATTGCAACTGAGTAACAGGGTGGCGACTTGACCGGGAAACCGGGAAATGACCGGAAAACCTGGGAAGACCAGGAAAACCCGGGAATGGCCGGGGATTTAATTAAAATGCCGGTGATCATTTTAGTTGTAAATTTTATTATTTGGTTGCAAATTTAACAACTTTCTTAAAAAGACATCCTTCTTCGTGCCAAATTCAATTGTTGTTCACAATTAATATTTTGTCACTGATAAGTCAACGGAAATATTTTTCGGATGAAAACTCTTTTTTTGAAAGTTTGTCATTTTGATTTTAAAATGTATCTGTTTTATTAGAATTTTCATTTTTCTTGGACAAAATTGAACTGTTTGGTTGAAAATTTAACATTATTATTAAAATTTAATAATTTTTGGTTTCAAATTCTACTATTTAGCAAAGAATTAACTTATTGCTAACAATTCTTATTTTGGTGTTGAAAAGTGAACTTGAATCTTCTTTGGATAAAAATTTAACTATTTTGTTAAAGGATTCTTTTAGTTCATCTATTTTGGAAGAACATTCATCTTTCTTAAAAGAAACTGCAACTGTTCGTTTGAAAATTCAACTATTTTGTTTAAAAGTCATACTTTTTGGTTGAAAATTCACTCTTTCTTTAACTTTAATATTTTCGTCTTTAAAAGAAAACTGAAGTACCATCTGGATGAAAATTCCACTATTTTTTTCTATTAAAAGTTCACTTTTTTAAAGAGAAGTTTCATCTTTTTTGGAATAAAATGCAACTGTTGGGTTGAAAATTAAACTATTTGGTTAAAAAGTCATACTTTTTGGGTTAATATTTGACTGTTTTGTTAAAAATTTAACTATTCCGTATAAAATTAAATTTTTGTTTAAAATTTATATTTTGGTGTTGAAAAATGAACTGAAATCTTTTCTGGATGCAAGATAAAATTATCAAAAAATTGGTAGTTTTTTATTAAAAATTCCTCTGTTCTAGTATTTAATTAATTTTTTCTGGATACAAATGCAACTATTTGCTAGAGAATTCAACAATCTTATTAAAAATGTATTCTTTTTGGTTGAAAAATTCGTCTGTTTAGATTGCAAAATTCCATTTTTTCGTAGAATTTTTTTTTTGATACAGAATTCATATTCTGATCTTAAAGAGTCAACTGGAATATTTGTTTGATAAAAATTCAACTATTTTTTTTGGAATTTTTTTATTTGAAGGTTCTTCGTTTTAATTAAAAATTTATTTCTTTAGTTGAAAAATGAGTTGTTTGATTGAAAACCCGTTTTTTTTATTTGGATGTTTTTGTGTTGACAATTATTTTTTTTGTAGACTGCAAATTTAAATATTATTCCAGTTAAATATTCCATCATTTTAGTTGTCAATTCATCTCTTTTGTAAAACATTCATTTTTTGACTAAAAATTTAATTACTCAATTTTTTTGTTGAAAAATTATATTTTTTAGCTGAAAATTCGTCTTTTTGGTATAAATTAATCTGCTTGGTTGAAATTTAATAATTTTTGTCCAAAATTCCATTATTCTAGTTAAAGATTGATCATTTTAGTTAGAAATTTATCCTTTACGTTTAAAATTCCACTATTCCTGTTAAATATTTACAATTTTACTTGGAAATTTATCACCTTGTGTGAAAACGTAACTATTGTTTTTAATTAACTTTTTGTATGGAAAGTAATTTGTTTAACTGAAAATTTAACTTATTCCATTTGAAATATTCCAGAATTGTAGATCAAAATTCATTTGTTTGGTTAAACATTATTTTTTTAACTTAAAATTTAATTATTTAAGTTTTTGTTGACAATTTATCTTTTTTACTAACAATTAATTTTTTGTTTGAAAATTCAACTATTTCAGTTGAAGACACATTGTTTTAGTAGAAAACCCTCAGTTTTGGTTTAATATTAATTTTTTAACTAAAAATGTTACTATTCCATTTTTGGCGGAAAATTATTATTTTTATAGTTAAAAATTCAACTATTTGGTTTAAAATTTATCTTCTATAATTACAAATTCAACTTTTCCTTTAAAAAGTCATGTATTTTATTGAAAAATTGTATTTTTTGGTGGAAAATTAAAGGATTCCAGTCAAATATTTATCGGTTTAGTTTAAATTTCATCTTATTGGTTTAAAATTTTACTATTCTAGTTGAAGATTCCTAATTTTATTGTTAAAGATTGAAATATTTTGTTGAAAATTCATTTTTTCCACTGAAAGTTTAACTTCTCCATTTTTTGTTGAAAATTGCTATTTTTAAATGAAAATTGAAATATTTGCTTAAAAATTAATTTATATTAAAATGTTTTGATTTTTTGTGTTAAAGGATGTTTAGAACGAAAGTTCTGAATAAAAATAAATTTTTACATTTTGCGGAAAAGATGGATCTGTTACTTTTAGTTGACCGGGCAAAACCGGGAAATGCCCGGGAATTTGAAATCGTCCGCCGAATCGCCACCCTGGAGTAAAAACCATTTTTTGTGGTCTAGAATTTGAAAAATTTTAGAAAGGAAAAACCTAATTAAGGTTTGTTCATAGGTCACTTTTATGCAATCTCACTATTAAATGGACCAACAATCTTGGACAGAGTTTCTATTCTTATCCTGCTTGCGGATGTTATATAAAGGGCCAACCAGCCAGGGCTTTCGGGTAAAAAAGCGTGGTCGTCCCGATATCCGAATTCTTTTTCGACTTCCGTTTCGAAGGACATTGGTATACATCACTTCCAAGGCTGCCCACCCCCGAAGACATTTTACCTCCGGTGCCGCACACTGACGCACGTCGTGCGTAAAAAGTGTACGAACACAACCTTACCGCGCCAGTCTGTAACTTGAATTATTTCGCACTCTCTGGTGGCTGTGTCCAGTGAAGGGTGACCACCCCCCTACACCCCCGAGTCCTACCCCCACCCAGTAGCTTTATGGCTTAAACAAAACTTTCCTATATTGCAAGTCTGTGAAATATGAATACGCCGGCGAAAGGGAGTGTTTCTGGAACTCGGTAGAGCGGCCGATGGGTTGGGGGTGGGGGTGGATCCGGTCACTTGCCTGCCATTACGAGTCGTGGACTGCCGTTGGCAAACCCAATTTGTTATCGACTTATAGACAATTACTTACTATTACCTCAGATTTATTTCGCGTATTAGTACCCGGCTACGCCCACTCGTTACTTCTCAATTAATTACCACCCCTCGCTCCTTACACTGTTATACTTTACAGCCGTACATGCCAGCTAATTGATGCAGAAATGGCACCGAATAATCTCGAATGTGATTCTGTCGTCTGTGTCGTATGTCTGGATTATTTTGTTCGCAGTTGTTAGATATTCCACGAAGAGAGTTGAATTTGGTTTACAATTTTTTTAATTAACTGTAAATGTTACTTCTTAGTAATAAGGTGTTAATTAATTTAAATGTAGTTACTCAAAATGATTTATAAAACGTCTTTAATATATTTTAAATACTTTAAATACTTTTTAATATTTTCAATACTTTCAATAGTTTTTAATATTTTCAGTATTTTCAATACTTTTTAATATTTTCAATACTTTCAATACTTTTCAATAATTTCAATATTTTTCCTTACGTTGAATACTTTCAACAGTTTCAAGTTATTCACTTTTCTCTATGGACTAAAGTGATTGGATTTTAAGGAACATGATGCAAAATTTGAAAATAATTAATTCTCAATGTCTTAGTTACAAGATCCTTATTTAAGAATACACTGAATTTTAAACGAAGTCTGGAATTGTTTAATTTTTAATGATTCAACTTTAGCATTTATATAATTTTCAATGTTTCTTAGAATAATTAGACTTTAAATTTAACTTTAAACTTTCACAATTTTTGTAATTCTTCAATTTTGAACACTGAAAATATACTAATTTTTTTACACAGAATTAGATTATAATTATAAATGATCATTTTTTAACGCAATTCTAAAACGGTGTATTTTTTTAAACCTTGAAGCTAATGTTGTTTTCTTCAAAAGATTTAGTTGTAAAATCTTTGGTTTGAAATTTTTGTAATAATTAGAACTTTTAAATTTAAAATGTTATAATTTTGTGGTTTCTAATTTAAATATTAAAAATATCAGGCTAATTTCATTATTAAATATTTCCAAATTTAACACTTACATTCTTCATAGACATTTTTTAAATTTAATTATTGTAGATTTAAACATTCTAAATTTTCTGTTTTTTTTTTACTTTAGTCAGTTACAAATTTAATAATTTTAGATTTAAATATTCTGACTTGTATAGTTTCAACATGATGGTTGCACAATTTCCAGTTTGGAAGATTTTTTATTAAACAATATTTAATTAAATGTCTGCAGAATAAATTTAAAAAATGAAAAATAAAGACAAGAATTTATCGAATTCAGGCCTTACAAGTGAGAAGATTTTAAAACAAGTAATTAAGCATGAAGTTTTTTTTTGTAAATACTCATAAATATTGAAAATTCCAAACAAAAAATTTTGCAATTTCATCAGTGATTGAATATTTTGTTTAATTTGGAATATGTAGAACTTTATTGTTTTTAGCTTTTTATGTTGGACGCTAAATTTCTTATTTTTAAAAATTGTTAATTTTAAAATAATTTAAAGACTTAAAATAATTGAAATTTTTAACGGTTGGAGCCTAAAACAATTTTTCTCGTCGAAAATTTTGTTCAGTTTTAAATGAACGAATTAATAAAATTTTTTTTATTTCAAATCTATAAAAAAGGAAAGTTTCAATTTTAAATCTCAAAAAATAAAAAAATTGCCATTTTGAATCTTTGAAATTATTGAACTATTAAAGAAAATCGTTTGAAATTGCTTCGTTATCTATTATAGAAATAAAATATAGAAGAGTCTTTAATTGCAAATATTCAAAATTGAAGAATTTTTTATTTTAAATCTTCAAAATTGAACTACTTATTAAAGAAAAGTTCAAATTATCTAATTGTAAACTATAAAAACTCCAAATTAATTAATCTTCGATTCAAAATCTTAAAAATTGAACTATTCTAAAACAAAACGTTCTACATTATATACTTTTAATATATAAATCTTGAAAATTGAATTCTTTGCAATTCTGTATTTTCAAAATTCAATCATTTTAAATTGTACCTACTCAAACTTTTAGAACTTTGGATTGTAATTCTTTATATTTAAGAGTTTTTAATTTTGAAAATTGATAGCTACGAATGATGCAAGTTTAAAATTTTAAATTCTATAATTTTGATGATTTACATTTGAAATTTCTTCAAGTGGTAGACTTATAATTAAAAACTCTTGACTCTTGATCTTTAAAATCATGCAAATTTAAGAATTTATATTTATATGTCTTTAAAATTGCAATGTGATTTTTTTTTAAATCTTCACCTTTTTTTCTTTTTCATCTCAGAAGAAAGTTCTAATTTTTCATTTAAGAAAATTGAAGCGAAGAATTTGACCGGTAATTTCTATTCATAACATTTTTAGGATACAATTCGTTATTATCATTTTGTAACTTCCTTAAAATCAGTTTAAAAGTTAGACTGCCACAGTTCCGGAAGGGATTTTCAATTATCTATAAGCATTGAATTAACGAAAGTTAAAAATAAATTTCAATTTTTCTGAATTTCTACAAGTTTCTCCTGGAAAGAGACCTATACCGACAAAAAAAGCTATATCGACAAAGAAATTTTGAAAGATTATGTACAGGTTCCTTTTCAAAGAAAATTTAGGCGATGGTTCCTGTACAGAAACGTGTACGGAGCACCTAACAAAGAGCCATCAGATCAAACTTTGGAAGGATCCTGAACACTAACATGTATAGGGTCCATTACAGAAAGTCGTCGTGAAAACTATTTCGCTTTCAGCTATAAAGTTGCCTTCCTCTTTGAAGGAACCTGTACATGATCATTCAAAGTTTAGCTTGTATTAAAGTTATTTTGCAGGATCATGTGCAGTTTCCTTCGCCAAATTCGTGCACAGGTATCATCAAGATTACCTGTACAGGTTTCCGTGCAGTTTCGTGTACAGGTTCCTATGCAGTTGCGTGTAGAAGAACATGTATAGGATACTCCGAGGTTCCTGCACATACATTTTCATTCGGGATACAAATTCTAAGTGGGGAAAACAAAAAATAGGTTCTTTGTAAAAAGTCTCCTGAGGATCCAAAAATTGTTTCTAATAGAAACCCCACTTTTTTCCGTAAACATTTGTTCTTATGGGTTGCAAATAGTTTGTTTTTTAGAATAAAATGTTTAGAATACAAGACAAAGATACTAATTTAAACTTAACTGGTAATATTAGTAAATTATAAAAAAATCCTGGGTAAATCTTAAATTAAAAGATGTCCTAGAAAAAGGGGCTACTTTTGGCTTATAAGACAGAAGAATCATGTAGGATTCTATTGGTCAGTGGTAATGAATAATGTCCCACATCTGTTTGGGACGTCCCTACCACCTTGGAACACCATCCCGAAAACCATTTCCACCCCATCGTAGCCTTCTCGCCCGATTTCCCTGCATATCAAATTATGGAGTTCTGAATGGCCGATCGTCGCCTGCTGCTGCTGTGATATATTTGGATATATTAAATTTTTTTCTCGGACATCACGTCGACCCGCGCATTTATATCGTCGTCAAAATCGATATGATACTATATAACTACAGCTTCTCAATACTAGTTCAAATGTCCGTATTCTTAAAATAAGTGCCTTTTCCTAGGGCCACCGAAATGGTTACTTGATCCTCCCTCAATTGGATTAATAGTTATAATCCACTAAAGCGGCCCGATTAAAACGAGCGTTCGCAAGAGTCACCCAATTAGAGTACTCGACTGTCTAGGAGCTTAATGTCGTTCCAAGCAGGATTGATAAATCCTTTAAGAGTTAATCCTCCCCGGTGCAAACATTTTTAGAAAATAGTACGATAAATACATTAAAACTGCACTAAAACCTGGATTTAAGGAACCCGGATATAAGAAACCTGGGTTTAGGACGTTCCTAGAATTTCAGTTGTCGGCATTTTGCTGATCTTGGGACTGCCGGACTTAAAGAGAGGCGTTGTTTAGTCATGCTTGGCCAGCAGTTTGCATTCCCTGAATTTCTGATCAAGGTCACTGCAAGCCATGTCCAATAACGTACTTAAATATAGATTCTAGTGTATTACAATAGGGTATTTTTAAACCAAATAGTTCAATTTTCTACTGAAAAAGATTATTTTTTAAACAAAAATCTACTTCAGATTAATTTTAATGAAACAGTTGCATTTTTAATTTAAAAAATATGAAATATTGAATTTTTAAGCAAATAGTGGAATTTTCGATCAAATTATTAAAATTTTGAGTAAACACACGAATTTTCCACAAAAAATGTGAATTTGTAACTCAAAAATACCATTTTTCAAAAGCAGCTTAATGTTCTGCAAAAAATGAATTTTTAATCAAAAAGATGAATTTTTGATTCAACCAAATTTTTTTGTAGCAAATTACTGTTGAACTTTTATCGAAATATTTGAATTTACAACCAATAAACATTAATTTTTAACGAAAAATGTAATAGTGAATGTTTGAACAAACAACCCAGAAATTTGAATAAAAAACAGTTCGATTAAAACAAAAAGATGAATTTTCAATCCGAAAATTAGTTTTTTCAAGAACAGATTTATTTTCTAATAAAAGTTCTATCCTGAACTAAAAAGACGAATTTTTTAAACAAAGTAGTTGAACTTTCAAGCAATTATATTAATTTTCAACCAAAAACGATTTATTGTCAAAAAAGATCATTTTTGAAGGAAAAAATATAAATTCTGAACGATAAATGTAATAATTGATATTTAAATAAAAAAAAGATTAAAATTTTAAATCAAGAGCAGTCGGATTAAACCAAAAACTTACATTCTTAATAAAAAAAACTTATTTAATTTGTAACCAAATCCTTTAATTTCCAAGCAAATACTTGAATTTTCTACTGAACTGTTTAAATTAATTTT
>JAWWLR010000034.1:112151244-112162635 GCA_035041075.1 Acraspis erinacei
GAGACGTTAGTTAAGTAGTTCAAATCTTCTCCTTCCGTAGTTACTCTTCATGACTCCCCCCACTCCCTCTCCTACCCCGATTCGCCCTCCCCACCCTAAAATCTCACTTCCCATACCATTCCCTTCACTACTGAGCCCCTCCCGACCCTCCCCCACTCGCCCGTACTGCCCTACTCACCCACCCTACCCTACTACCCTTCCTTCTATTCCCATTATTTTCTCTACTCTGATAGCCCCTACTGCCTCTTCCTTTTCCTCCAATTTTCCCTACGCCCCTCCCTTCCCACATCATTCTCCTTCGTACCCATCCCCTTCGGCCCCTTATGTACTCACCCGCACTACACTACTACCCCTCCCTCTCTTCCCATCATGTCGTTTTCTTCCCTTCCTCAACTGCACCTTCCATTCCTACAATTTCTTCTAAGTCCCTCTCTTCCCACACCATTCTCCTCTGTACTCAGCCGCTCCCGGCCCTCCCGTACTCATCCTCACTAACCTACTACCCCTCCGAATCTTCCCATCATCTTCTCTACTCCCCTTTCTCCCACTTCCTCTCCCATTTGTCCAATATACGCTACGCTCCCTTCTTTCTCTTTCCCAACCCTTATTTCCTCTAAATGTCCCTACTCCCCCTCCCGGTAAAATTTACGATGGATGGACATGGAATTTTGTTAGAAAATTGTTTATTTCAGGGAAGCAAAACATCTTAATTTTCCTAAATTTATATATAGCTCTGGAAAATCCTTTTTTTCTTTCTGAAAGTATTTCCTACTTTAAGAAGATGTACAACCTCCAAGGATCAACATAAAAGTTTTAGAAATCGTCGGATTTTCAGCTGAAAAATATCAGTTGTCAAATAAATAGTTTAACTTTCAACCAGAAAAGATGAATTTGTAACCCAAAATAGAATAGTTCAATTTTCTGTTTCAAAAATTAATTGTCCAGAAAATAATTCAATTTGAATACAAAAATACACTATTAACGTAAAAATCTTATAGTTGTTATTTCAACAATAAAAAAAGTCAATTTCTAATTTAAAAAATTAGAACTCAATAAAAAAGACGAATTTTCGAGAAAGTAGTGGTAGTAATTAAATTTTTTTACTAAAGAGATGAAATTTTAAATAAAATATTGAATCTTCGATCAAAAAAATTATCTAACTGAAAAAAAAAATTTGAACACAATACACGAATTTTTGACTCAAAAGATTAGTTAGCAATCAAGGACATTAATACTCTACAAATAAAAACGTCTTTTCAAAAAAATACACGAATTTTTAACCTGAAAGTTGAATTTTCTACGAAAAAATATATAGTATGTCCCCTATATGTAATAGTTAAATTCTCAGTTTAAAAAAAATTAATTTTCAGCTAAAAAAGAACGGTTATCAACAAAATAGTTTTTGCAATTAAAAAAATCAATTCCTAACGAAAAATTTAATAGTCGATATTTCAATTAAATTTTTTTTTATTTTCAATTAAAAAAAGTATGAGTCAACCACAAAAGACGAATTTTTAATCAAATTAGTAGAATCCTGAACCAAGAAAAAATTATTTTCAACCGCAAAAAATCAAATTTCTAACAAAAGTGATAAATACCAAACAGTTGAATTTTCAACGCATAAATGTAAATTTTCAATAAAAAAGTTAATTTTTACCCAAATACTTGAATTTTCAAAACCAGAAAGTTCATTTTTTTCAATATAGGGAGAAAAATTCCGATTCTAAATGATACAATTTTTAATCAAAATAGATCAATTTGCAGCCAGAAATATAATAGTATACTTTTCGACCGCAAATAATTAACTTTCAACCGAAAATAGTTGGAGTTTTAACCAAAAAGATTCAATTCCTTTCAAAATAGATGAATTTTTGAATAAAATAATGATTTTTCAACTGGAATAGTTACATTTTTAATTAAAAGAATAATTTTTCCACTAAAAAACAAGAAATTTTGAAAAAAATACTAAACTGGATATGGGATCAAATATGAGAGGTAGATTTTGACGAGTTAGGGTATAGTCAAGTAAAAAAGGATATCTAAAAAAATACTGGAAATGGGTTTGAGAAAGAATGCACATTCATATTATTTAAGAAATGTACTTTTTTCAAATTTTGACTTTCAAAATAAATTTTTTGGATATTTTGATGGCCATACTCATAATTAATTCATAATTTATTTTAAAAAATCTGAAAAAGTTTAAAAACAAATAATTTTTTTGCTTTTTTGTATTCGACTATAAAAAGAGAAAATCTCGTCAAGGTTAGATGTTTTTCCCACTTGATATATTTCCGAAATTCTTTAAAATCTAAACAAAAATTCTCCCTCTTGAAATAATTGTAGAAATCTTCAAGCTCGGATATTCGCTCTCGAAATTTTGATGAGACAGTTCGCTAGAAATGTGTGGGAGGCTATTTCACCAGTATTGTGTTAAAATGTACATGACCACTGAATATTCCCCGTGAAAAAAAATAAAGGCCAAGGGCTTGATTTAAGCGACCCAGCGATTCGAATAAGGTGGAAGGGTGGTTAGTGGAGGGTGAAACGAGGGATGCAAATCACAACGGGATTGATGAAAGCGCCATCGATTTTTCCGTAAATGTTTAAGCCGCAATTGTGAAAGCTTATGCATTACTTTTCTCTCGAGTTTACCCAAAACAACTTAAGTCTCCGGAGGAAATGAGACTTTACGGAAAACTAAATAATTCTCTCCTGAACGTTTAAAGTAGTTCAGACTTTTTTGTCTTTTTATTTAATATCTGGCTCTCAGGGAGCGGACTGGAGCCACTGTGAAGTCAGCTGACGAATGCAGCTCGGCTCTCAAGTGAGCGAAATTCCGGTTAGATCAGCGGCATCGTGCTCCTAGACGCATGCGCCCTAATGCGTGCGCCTATACGCGTAAGCTCTGACGCGTGCGCCTCCACACATGTGAGATCCGAGCTGCGTTCGTCAGCTAACTTCACAATGGCTCTGATCCACTCCCTCTTGATTATATTACTCTAATTTTGTAGCCATTGTAATATTATTCAGAGCACTTATTATTTAAGAAATTTTCATAAAAGAACTTTCAATGAAATATCTGGATTGAAGGTAAAACGATTATCGCGTTTAATATTCATTTCCGTCGGTGCCCTGAATATTAAGAATGCTACTACTAGACGGTAAAAGAGAATTCAAAGAGTAAAGGAATAAAATCGGAAAATTAACACCAGGATAAGAACGTTCTGTGCATTAAAAAATGTCGGAAATAGTGAATTGATTATGAAAATATATTTCTATTGAATCACATGGTGAAATCTTCAAGTTTTGATTTTTTTAAATTTAAGATTTCTTTGACATTTAAAAATATTCAGGGCAACTGAAAATCTTGATTTTCAAAATTTCGTAATTTTTCCCTTATCAATTTTTCATTTTCCCTGACCATCAATAAGCAAAGACCAGAATTATAATCTTATAACATTTTTAATATAGAATCTTGAACAAAATAATTAAAATTTCAACTAAATATTTTAATTAATAATAATAATGATAATAGTTTTAATTTTCAATCCAAAAGGAATTTTTTTAAACAATACGATTGCATTTTTTACCAAAGAAGATTGTTTTATGACACAACACTTCATTTTCATACAATCAATTTAATTTTCGATCAAGAAAAATATATTTTTAGCAAAATAGTTGTATTTTTAATCCACAAAAATTAAACTTAAGCCAAAAAAACGAATTTTTTTAGAAGGCAGTTGAGTTTCGAAACTAAAAGTTGAATTCCATACAAAATATTTATAGTTGATATTTTAACCAAACAAGATGAATTCTTTACAAAAATGGTCGGAGTTACAAAAAAATAAATAATTTTATAATGCATAGAATATATTTAATAAAAATAGTCCAATTTTTAAGAAGTGAGGTGAATTTTTAATTAAAATAAATAATTTTTCAAACAAAAGATCAATTTGTAAACAAACAGTTGATTTTTCTTTAAAAAAAAGTCAATTCAGATTTTGGAATTTAAAAGGCGAAAGACGTGTTTTCTATAAAGCAGTTTAATTTTCAACCCAAAAATATGAGTTTTTGACAAAATTTTAATGTTCAGTCAAATAGTTGAATTTTCACGTAATAAAGAGGAAATTCCAATCTATAACCAAAAATGGCATAATAATATTTGTAACTAAAAATTAATGTTTGCTAAACAAAAATTTAAACAGTTAAATTTTCAACCAAAAACTTTTTAATTTTAAATAAAAACGGTTAAATCCGTCCAAAAATACGAGCTTTTAACTAAGTAGTTAAATTGTCACACCAAGAAATGATTTTTCAAAGAACAAATATGAATTTTTAACAAAAAATTAATTTATAACCACACAGTGGAATTTTCAACGAAATAGTTCAGTTGGATTTTTAATCCGAAAATATAAATTTTAATTTAAAAAGTTAATTTTGAACTAAAGAGTTGAATTTTCTAAAGAAAGGATGACAAAAATATATACTTCAATTTAAATTTAAATACAAAAATAAATATAAGACAAATAAATTATTAAAACTAATATTGTATCCGGCTGGCCGCAAATTTTTTTCAAAATTCCCTAATATTATTCCCTTATATTATTCACTGACCAATTTTTCATAGTTGCTAACATTAACATTCTAATTGAAATTATTTTTAAAAAACTGATTCAACAATAGAGCAAAAGCTTCAGGTTGGTTGAAAAAATTAAATTTCAAAATTCCCTAAATGTTTACCCTAGGCCCACCCCCAATAGAGTAACTCAATTTTTAAGTGTGGCTGTGCGGTCTCACAGAATTGAATAATTTCTTACTCATCACGTCCATAATTAAAGGTTAAGTTTAAAAAAAAATTTTTTTAATTGAAGAAGCTTTCTTTCAAGTTGCTCGTCTTGAAATGTTGAGAATTGCATCAATGCTATCAAATATTTCTTCTGCCCTCCGCCTTCTAATTTTCTATTCTGCGACCCCGGATATTTTTCTCACCCCTTTACTCAATCAGCCCTCTGCCCAAGTGACGTACCCTCCATCCACTCGGCGTGAAAAATATTGGATAATTTTCCAAGTCAGAAAATCCGCTGTTTCCTGCCTTAATTGTATCATCAAGAACACGAAGGAATCGGCCAAAAGGGGTTTAAGTAATACCATACAATTTTTAACCGCAATCTCATCCGGTATTCCTGCCAAGTTGAGTTTGAAACTCGAAGCGTGCTTGTCTCCAAATTTCTCCATTCTTTCTGCCTTCCTTATCTTTACGAACCCCATTCTTTCTTCTCGAGAAGCTTTTTTACTTAACTACTTCTTCAAAATCTTTTCCTTTTCAACACTTTTCATTCTTTTTAATAATCTTTACGAAAAATGAAGTAAATAGCGTGAAAGGGGGTTAAGTGGAACATGTGTGGGGTAAAGCGGAACAGTGGGAAAAAGCACATTTTTGGACTCCAGAGAAGCTTTTTTACCCTCTCTTCAGAAAGAGCGAAACACTTGACAAATTCACTTAACTACTTCTTCAAAATCTTTTCCTTTTCAACACTTTTCATTCTTTTTAAGAATCTTGACGAAAAATGAAGTAAATAGCGTGAAAGGGGGTTAAGTGGCACACGTATGGGGCAAAGCGGAACAGTGGGAAAAAGCACATTTTCGGTCTCAAGAGAAGCTTTTTTACCCTCTCTTCAGAAAGAGCGAAACATTTGACAAATAAACTTAACTACTTCTTCAAAATCTTTTCCTTTTCAACACTTTTCATTATTTTTAAGAATCTTGACGAAACATGAAGTAAATATCGTGAAAGGGGGTTAAGTGGAACATTTGTGGGGCAAAGCGGAACAGTGGCACCTTTTTGGACTCAAATCCTCAATTGCCCCAAATACTTATTATTTACTGAATATTTGATTTGGAAACATTTGCAATTACTAATTAATAATGAGTGTTTCATTGAGAGATTTAGATAAAAGTGGCGTAATTGCTGGGTTGCAATTTGCTGATTACAGAAAGACCTTGGAGGTATTTGCAGTTATTTTACAAGTCGACAGCACTAAATTTGGGGAGATATTTGGTTAGCGGAATCTCTTTTCGTTTCGCGAATTCACCGGAAGTGAGCAGAACGAAGGAATTGAAACTTGAGCAAAGTAGAGGGATGGTCCAATGTTGGCCTGACGGACTCTCGTTTCTGCAAACAAACCAAAATGGACTGCGAATAAATATGCGTCTACCCGTATGCTTGGTCATGATCCAAAGGGGATGCGACGCTCCGCTGCGAGATGGTGTGAGAGGCTCGAGGGATTTAGGAACCTTTAGCGAGGCTTGGAAAAAAAAGAATTTGCCCATTCGGAATGTTCCGATCCACTCTAAAGTGTTTTTTAAAATGCTTTAGTCGTTGGCTAACAAAATTCATTTTTTAAACGCTACTTGATCAATTTGTTCCCGAATTTCGGGATTTTTATTTCATCAGCAAATTGCGCAAAGATCCGATTCTGAAGATCAATTTTTTTTCAAGAATTTTCATGAAAATAGATTTTTTAAATTGCAAACTCAACTATTTAGGTAAAAGATCAACTACATGGTTCAAAGTTGAACTTCTTTCTTGAAAATTGATTTTTTTTTGTTAGATATTTTAAGATTTTTTGAACATTTAAGTATTTTTTTGAAAATTAATGTTTAAGGTGCACGGTCACTTCTATGGTTGAAAATTAAACTATTTTATTAGATATTAATTTTTTTAACCCTGATTTTTTAACTGAAAATTTAACTTCCTTTTTCTGTATGTAAATTGAAGTTTTTTGGTTGAAAGTTGAACAATTTTGTTAGAAATTCATTTTTCTTTATTGAGAATTCAACTATTTAGAGGAGAATTCATTTTTATTTCGTTCAAATTAACTTTTAAAACTAAAAATGTTACTATTTCGTTTCTGGACGAAAATTTTACTTTTTACATCGGGAAATTAATCTATTTGGTAGAAAAAATCCTTTTTGGTTATAAATTTCTCTTTTTTGAAATAAAATTAAACTTTTCGGTTAACAACTCAACTAATTGGTTAAACTATTTTGTTCAAAATTCATTCTTTGTTTGTCTTATCTCTCAATTATAGTTGGATATGCCCTAAATCGTGAAAATGTACATCTCAATTACATTTGATCCCATTTCCAGTGTTTAAAAAAAATCCGTTCATAGTTGTCCATGCCCTATCTGTACCTCTAAATTACATTTGACCCCATTTTCAGCATTTAAAGGAAACCAACTCGTTTATAGTTTGTTATGCCCTAACTCTGAAGAATATACACCTAAATTATATTTGAGCCCATTTCCAGTATTAAAAAATCCTTCTGTTTATAATTGGCTATGTCCTAACTCGGCAAAATCTACCTCTTAATTATATTTGACCCCATTTCCAGTATTTAAAAAAAACCCACTTATAGTTGACCATGCTCTAACTGTACCTATAAATTATATTTGACTCCATTTCCAGTGTTTAAAAGAAACTAAACCGTTTGTAGTTGGACATATCCCAACTGTATCTCTAAATTATATTCGAACCCATTTCCAGTATTTAAAAAATCACTTTTTATAGTTGAATATACCCTAACTTTGCAAAATCTACATCTCAATTATATTTAATCCCGTCTCCAGTAGTTAAACAAACATGCATTTGGATATGACCTAACCTAACCTGCGAATTTTTCAAAATTCACTAAAAGGTACACAATCAATAAATATATTTAAGAAGAATTAAAAACGCCAGTAACTATTTAGGTAGAGAACCAGAATGTGAAATAATGGATCTAAATAATAATAATAATAATATATTTGGTTACAATTAGAGGAGATCCAAACATAAACAGACAGGGTTGCCTGAACAAATTCCAATTAGAATGCACAATATTGCGCAATAAACTCGACTGAGTACTGCAGCCTTTCCGATACGAGAGCCGCAAGCGTCTTTCGCTCTGCCTCGTGCGAAACTGCGGGTGTCAGCACGTGAACTTGGGGACCTAATTCGAGAGTTTGGTATAATAAATTAAAAGAGATAGAGAAAAGCAAGTAATAGATAGGTAAGGAGGGACTGGTTAAAGAATGGACGAAGAAGGTAGAAAAAGCTTGAGGAGTTAAAGAAGAAAAATTAATGTAAAAAAGTAGATGATCAAAAGATTATCTTTTTCTATTGAAGTAAGTGTGTCAATCAGTGGAGACGAGGGTGGTTGGAATTCAAAAGCAAAGGTTTATGTAAGGTGTGTATGGAGGAGAAGAGGATAGATCAGTGACATCGTGCAAAGTAAACGCTAAGAACAGAAAATGGTGGTTTGAATCTATTGCCTCTATTAAGAACGGAAGATTGAGGAAAGAGGAAAGAAGGGTGTAGAGTTCACGCGTTGGGAAGGAGTAAGGAGAGAAAGAAGGAGGATATAAAGACTATGCATAACTAGAAAAAAGAGATAGAGAATCTTGGAAATAAATTCAAAGAATCATTCTATTGGGAGAAGAATGAGGAGAAGATTTTAGGGGAGGAGAAACTGGGAGAAGAATAGATAAAGAAACTAGGGAAAAGTTAGAGGAATTAAAAAAGGGGTACGGGAGAATGAAATTAAAAATTGAACGTGAAACAAAGATCTCAATGAAGGAGATCTGAGAGGAGGATAGATCAGTGACATCATGCAATATAAACGTTAAGAACAGAAAATGGTGGTTTAAATCTATTGCCTCTATGAAGATAGGAAGTAATAGGAGAAAGAAGAAAGAAAGAAAGATTAGAAAAAAGAGATAGAACACCTGAGAAATAAAGTCAAAGAATCACTGTATTGCGAGAAGAATAAGGAGACGATTTTAGAGAAGGAGGTAGAAAAAGTTAGAGGAAGCAAAGAAGAATGAGTGGGAAGAGACAGATTATAAATACAGAATAATAAAAGAAAAGTTAATGATCAAAAAGATATAAGGGAGATTAACATTAAAAATCGAAGGTGGAAGAAAGGTTTAAATGGAGAAGAGGAGGGTAGATGAGTGACATTATGCAAGGTAAACGTTACGAGCAGAAAAGGAAGGGTGGTGAATATCTGGTGTCTGTATGTGTACAAGAATTAACGTACGCGTGGGATATAGAAGGCCTTGTCCAGGAAAGTGGAAAGGCGAAGAGAAGAGAAGAGGGTGGATCGAGCAGCTCTAGCAGAGAACGAGAATAGAGGGTGCATCGGAGAGAGTAATTTTGGCATTCTGCGGGTTTGCTTACACCCCTCGGTTCAGCGATTTCGGGAACACACTACTAACGCGTATGCAAATGTCCTATCGTGAACGATACATGCCGATACATCCGGATCTGACACAAAAACCTGTCACCCCCTTTTTTCTTCTTTTTCTCCTTTTTAACCCTGTCTTTGCACTCGTAATTTCAGTCTGCTATTCATGAGGGTGATTCTCTAATCAGTCGTACCTCTAAAAAGCTCACATTTACCAGTTTTTTAAACGAAAAAAAGTTATCGACAAATTTTCGTTTTAATCGAAGAACAGAATTCAGGGAAATAAAATCCCACTACATACATCTACGATGTTAAAAATTTCACAAAGTAAAAAGCTATTAGTATCTTTTTAAACTATATGAATTTTTGCTATTTTTGCTAATATTTTTAAAGACATTTTCAACATTTTAAAAATTGCCCTAAAATCTTCCAGATTTTTTTTTTTTACATTTTTATAAATTTTGTTTAATCTTTATGAATTTTCTTTTAACGTTGGTTTTATCAAGATAGAAGATTCTTGGAAATTTCTCCAAAAATCCTCAAAAAATTTTGTTATTTTCATGAATCCTCTCGACATTCTTGAAAAGTTTTTTTTACAAAATATTGAAATATCTACATTTTCTTAAAAATTTTTCAAAATAATTCAAAGTTTTCCTAACATTTTTTAAATCTTGCAAAATTAGAAAAATCGTCTTAAAAGCTTCTAAACTTTTTAAAAATATATTTTGAAATCCTCCAAAGCCAAAATTAATTTTTTATAATAAATAAAATAATTTAATATGTGTCATCTCTTTGAAAGTGTAGAGTTTACAAATTATAGTGTGGTAGAAAATTTTTAAAAACAAAATTACTTTGCAATATGAAGACCTGATTTACAATTCAAATTGTATGTTTCATCAAAATTTTTTAGAAAATTGAGAATTAAATTTTATTCTGAAATAAAATTACTTATTTAGACATTTTAATTTACTAAACTGTTGGAGCAGAAAATATTGTAATTTTTTTAATGGTTTTTTGATTGCCCCTGTTTAAAATCAGAATCATAAATTTTTCCAAAATTTTACGCTAATTATGCTAATTATTTTAAATTTCCAAAATTTCTGAAAAATCCCGAAAAATAAAATTTCGAAATAAAATATTCACGACATAACAAAATTCCCGAAATACAAAAATTCCGAAATGGAAAATTTCCGGATAATAAAAATCTCGGACAGCTTATAATATTATTGAATTTGGAAATTTCTGCAAAATAAAATTTCCGGCAGGAATTTTGCCAAATTATAAAGTATCCAACACTGTCTAATTACGGACACTAGAAAATTTCCGAATTAAAACAATTGAAAAAATGTTTTTTTTAGCAATATTTTTTATTTATTAAAAATACAACAATGAAATATATTGTTCGGAGTTTTTTTAAATTTTCATTGAAATTAAACAAATTAATTTTAAAATTTTAAATAACAATAATTTAAAAGAAAATTGAACATAAGAAAGGTTTTTTATCAAAATATTTCATGATTGTATTTTGAATGAATAAATCATTTTTATTTAAAAGACAATTCTTAAATTGTTTAAATTCGACAATCTTCTATTGTCCGGAATTTTTAAATATCAGAAAATTTTCAGAATTTTATAATTTGAGAATTTTCCAAGACAAGATTTTCAAATTTTCAATAAAAAAATTCCAGAACATTAATAATTTTTAGTAATACGAATAATTTAGTATTCTTATAACGACGATAGTGATTAAAAATTAAGAGATGTGAGCAAAATGTGAAAATTTAATTTTTCACCCCTAGGCTAGAAGCTTTTTTTAAGTCCGAATCTTCTCGAAGATGGCTTAAATTGAAACTCTTGGGATGCAGAATTGCGATAATGAATCAATATCGCTAAATATGAAAAGAAAACTTTGAAACATTCATAGAAATTACTCTTAAATTCTGCAGCAATCAATCAGGTCTTCCAGCACAATGTATGCAAAATCTCCTGACAACTATTCAGGAAAACGAAGAATGAAAAATTCTCCTTTCAAAAAGTTCTTTCAGCGATTCTTTAAATAAGTAAAAAGCTCTGAAGGAGAAGAAAGGTTGAGTCGTGGCTGATAAAAAGTTCGATATAATTGACTTTCTGGAAGCAAATTGACGCCAATCATCAGGGGACTCC
>JAWWLR010000034.1:112162735-112178657 GCA_035041075.1 Acraspis erinacei
CCAATCATCAGGGGACTCCGCGCATTTCTCCACACGAGCGAGGAAGCCGTTGATGTCGAGGACTTGAAAGGTCTTCTGAAAGGATGTGCAATATTGAAAGGAATTAATGATTCCATGGGCGTTCGTTTCGTCTCTCGATGAGTAACTGGCTGGATTTCAGGAACTAGTTTCTGGGATTCGCCATGGCAGGGGTGGAATGAGTGGACATTGGAAAACAGGTGGAATGTCTCTGGTCTCTGGCTTCAGCCTTCCATCGTTAACGTTGTGTACATTATAGATGGTCCCGTGATTGGTTCGTCAGCCTCTCAAAAACTCGAGCTCATCGCGGCAATTCTGTCCAGTTTTGTCATAGTGTCGTCACATCGGCTCGTTTCGAAGGTTCGTTGTCGTTCCAACGACCCTTCCTTCCTTCCTTTCCAATTGACAATGCGTAGAATCTGTTCCATAGGGGCATGTATCAATTAGTATGATTCACTCAGCTGTATGGACATTTCATTTGCTTCAGGTCCAAGGTAACATCGAGTCAAATAAAACCGATTGCCCGATTTTTCAATTGGCTTCGTACTTTTATTGTTTGGAAAGAAGATTTTTTCAAATTGGTATTAGGGTCTAGAATTGTTTGTTTTCTTTTTAATCAAGATGTTGCACTTCTACTTCTAATTCTTCTGAACAGCGGGCGTGAGCTGGAGTAGTGGTAAAGTCACGCAGTCACCTCTCGTTCTAGAGACGTAGCCTAGTCAATCAGATATGAAGTATCTTTAGGAGAGGGTCGCTTTACCACTCAAGCTCCTCAGAAGAAACAGAAGTGGAATTGCAACTCCCGACCGAAGCAAATGTTGCACTTCCACTTCTTCTGAAGAGCGGAAGGGAGCTGGAGGTGTGGTCAAGTCGCGCAGTCACCTCGCGTTCTAGAGACAGCCTAGCCTCTCAGATACGAAATTTACAGGAGAGGATGGGGATACCACTCGAGCTCTACAGAAAAAATAGAAGTTGCCAAAAAGTTCAAAGAATCTGAAGTTCAAAAGAAGCAAATGTTGCACTTCCACTTCTTCTGAAGAGCGGAAGTGAGCTGGAGGATTGGTAAAGTCGCGCAGTCACCTCGCGTTCTAGAGAAAGCCTAGTCTCTAAGAAACGAAATATCTGTAGGAGGGGGCGCCTTTACCACTTGAGTTTCTCAGAAGAAATAGAGGTGGAAGTGCCATTCCCAACCGAAGCAAATGTTGCACTTCCACTTCTTCTGAAGAGTGGAAGTGAGCTGGAGGAGTGGTAAAGTCGCGCAGTCACATCGCGTTCTAGAGAGAACCTAGTCTCTAAGAAACGAAATATCTGTAGGAGGGGGCGACTCTACCACTGGAGCTCTTCAGAAGAAATTGGAAGTGGAAGTGCAACTTCTTCGGTCGCTACTTGCTTGTCCACTTTTATTCTGAACTGTCAAATCTCGTAAGTTAGACTGCGACGAATCGTGTTAGGATTCTTATTATTTGAAAAGTTATTGATGTTTACAATATTGTATTTTATTTTAAAAATAAAAAAATAGCACAACAAATTTTAGACCATCATGCCAATTTAAAACATCATTACTATATGTTTCTACTTTATAATTCTCCTTTGCTTCTATCCCACTTGGTTTTTAATTATGTCGCCAATTATCTTTTGTGACATTTTCATCCCAACGAGTGAGTTGTTCATTGAACTTTAATCGATCAGTGGGGTCAGTCTATAGAAAGTGCATGAAGCACTTTTACAATTCTTCGGATATCTAGCTATCGCATCTGATTTGTCTACGGTTTTATTAATGAGAATAAATCCTTCTTATATTAATTAGAAAAAATCAGTATTGGAGAGCCTTATTATAGCGTGAATAGTTAATTATTCAACTAGGTTTAAATAGCTTTGGTTAAAACACTGAAAAATGAATAAATTTTATAGTAGAATCTCACAAAGATTTATTCACTCGCAGTTTTCTCTATCATATCAATTATTCTGACAAATCTAACGAACATTTACCTGGAGATATTTCCCTTCATTGTATAGAAGATAAACAAATAAAATTAATTTTTTTTCGAAAATGCTTCAAATTAGTAACATGATTTATGGGTGGGGCCTAAGGACCGTCCGATATTTTTTGCCTAACTTTGAATTATTCGCGAATTCATTGGCGCCTCGTGTCTCATTTTTAATCGCGGATACCACGTATAAGGAGAATGGGATAGAGAGGGAGAAAGTGGTTGAGGATTTTCGAGGTAATTTGTATTCCACATTTCTCCAGCTGCTGGAGAGAAGGGTGGCAAATACGAGTACTCCTTCCGCCGCGCCGCGTCACCGCACAGCCACAGGCAGCGTGCCTCCTCTTCCGCATACACGCGCGCAAGGTTCAGAACAACGTCTGATTATGCGAGCGCATGACTGAATGTAACGCGATTTAATATTAAAATATTATGACAAACGTCAACAGGAGGCGGCTTTTGCAAAGCGTTGATTGGCCCACTCCGTGAATACGAAACGAGCGACACTCGTTTCGTTATTTTCCATTTCAATGATTTCTTCTTTATTCTTTACCCCATTGCCTCTTACACATCTTCCTTTTTTCTTATTTTACTATTTTATTGTTCCTGCATTTTTTTTTAAGAAAACAAAAATACCTGACTGTATTTCGCTGTTTGAAAAATAGAGCATTTTAAAAAAAGGTTGGTGAACCAAGAAGAGTTTTAAAACAAAATAGTTGATCCTTCAATTTAAAAAAATTAATTTTCAACAAAGAGGAGCATTTGTTTCAAAAAGGAATAAATGTTTGCCCATATTCTCGAGCAAAAAAGATGAGCTTTGAACCAAAAAGGTTGAATTTTTAACCAATTAGTTAAATACTTACCGAAGAAAATGCACTTTCAACTAAGAAGGTTAATTTTTGACAAAAAAAGATCAATTCTCGACAAAATACGTTTTAATTAAAAAACAGTTGAATTCAATGTAAAGAGAAGAATCTTAAATATTTGAATTTTCAACCAAAGAAAGATGAACTCTCAAAGAAAAATGTAATAGTTGATGCTTTAACTAAAAAATATTTTTATGTTTAAAAAAACCCAATTTAATTGAAGAAAAAAAAAGAATTTTCAACATATTGTTAGATTTTTAAGCCAAAAAAATTTGTTAGTCAATGAGGGGAAATAATTCTAATAAATTTGTTAAATTTTAAATTCAAAAAGACCATTTTTTAAAGAAACAAATGAATTTTTAACAGAATAATTATTTTTTGAACCAAGTAGTTAAATTATCAAATAAAGAAGAAGAATTCTGTACCAAAAACTTTATAGTGAATTTTTCAAGTGAAAAGAATGAACTTTTAACCAAAAATTGTTGGATTTAGAAAAAGGGGAAAGAGTTTAGACTTATATTCTAAAAAACATCAGTCTAGATATTTTTTAATTAGAATTCAAATTTCGTGTTAATTAAAAATTCAACTTCTTTGTTAAAAATTTAACTGCTTTATTGAAAATTTAACTACTTTGTTAAAAATTAATTTTTTGGTTCGAGATTGGTTGAAGATACATTTTAGTTGAAACTTCATCTCTTTGATTACAAATTTAACTTTTTTCCTAAAAATTCATATATTTGGATTAAAAAATTCATCTTGTAATTTAAAAATATTACAAATTTAATATTCTTGATAGAAGATTCATCTATTTTCTTAAAAATTTTATTATTTGGTTAAAAATTAAGTTCTTTTTTATTGAAAGTTTGATTTGACGTATCTGAAAGCTTTGCAAATCTGTTAAAAATGATCTTAAAAATCCTAGGAAAATTATATTTATAAACCTCGAAAGCAAACAAACTTAAAAAATAAATATTTATTCTATCATTTAATTTTTTAATACATTTTTTTTCTCAAATCACAAAAAAGAAGAGAAAACTGTAGGGTTTTAAACGAACTGCAGAAAAATAATATTTATATAAGCTCGAAACCAATCAAACTTAAAAAATAAATAGTTATGTATGCCAAAATTTTATTTTTTATTTAAAAATTTTTTTCATAAGCGATGGGTGATTTTCTTTCCTTTAATTTGAGAAACAAAACTAAATCAGCTGTTTTAGAAAATCTCATTATCTATTAGGGATAAAAATTAGGTGCTTTTAATTTAATCTCTTGTCAGGCTTCGTCAAAGTTGATTTTTTTCCTTCCCTCAAACTTCACAACTCAATCTTATAGGTGGCGGTCCTGCGACCCTAACCTCAAAAATCATTCGTGAATACGATTTTGTTCGAAACGAAGCATTTGAGATTCTTAATTTTTTTTGCATTCCATTTTAAAATTACAATTTTGAAATCTCGGGAACTTGTCCTTGTCCTTGTTGGACGCCATTGTATTCACTAATGATTTTTGAGTTGAAGGTCCGCAAGACCGCCATCTATTATATAACGTGTTTTTTTCAAATTTTAAATGATCTTCTAGCGCGACTGATGATGCTATTTGTTAAGTAATTTTCTACTCAATAAATTGTCGCTTTTTCGCTATAATGTATTTAATATTGAAATAAATGGCAAATAACTGTTTGCAGAGCAGTTACGAATAAAGCGAGGATATTACGAAAATGTAGTATTCATGCCCATGTCCGAGCTGTACGAGTTGGTATTAAAAAGCACTGTATAATAAAACGATCATTCTTTTATTTCATCCATATTCGATGTGACAGGTACAATACGGCACACCGATATTCGCTAAACGTATCAGAATTAGCGCAAACAAAAAATGTACTGAGTAAACAATTTACAGTGATGGTCGACAATCGACATTGGTCAATTCGAATGTGAAATCCGGGTTTCGTACACGGGACACGGAGTCCTGAATAATCTACTATAGCCGAATTCAATGGAAATACAAGCACATATTACATTGTACGAGTCCTCAATAGAACTCCCTCTGTGTGGACAAGTGTACATCTAAAAATTTAATTCTCTTGAAACTGATCATTAGCTGATAAAGCTCATCATTATCATAGATTATTAAATTTGTAAATTTGTTGTAAAAAAATTATTTGTTGACAAAATTTTTTCTATGATTTTTAATAATTGTACTTCTACCGGGGCTTTGGTGGTTCGGAACCCACCTTAAACTCTAGGTCCCCTCAGAAGAGGCATCTAATGACCTGATCTAACTGATGACGCACAATAAGCTTTATAGATCGAGCGCCAGGGTGGAAATTAAAACTAACTTAAAATAACTATTTCGACCCACCCCCCAATTTTTTTGTTACCTAAATGAAGTACAGTCCCTAACTCTATATTTATGTTTTCCCCTTCGGTAATAATTATCATCTGCAGAAAAGGTGGAATTTAAAGTTTCGAGGAAGGAAGAAGAGCTTGAGAAAATAAGAAATTTGAGGGCCGAAAGGTACACTGAATAACGCATAAGAAACTCAGTTGTAGAGGAGGGGTAAATCCAAACAGTAAACACTGGGACAGAATCGAGAGAGTGGGCGAGGGGGTGAGAATTTTAATATATAAAAGATATGAAGCCTGCTAGTTTGCGGGGTACCCGAAGGAGTCTTCAGGATTCAAATAAGATGGGGGCTGAAGAAATCTGAACAGCCAACAACAGGGCACACCCCGACCTTTATTTAACCTTTTCTTAAAAGAGTCTTAGGAGACTCTTCTTCTCTCTTCTCTCTTATCTATAGTCGATGGTCCTTCAACCGTTATACGTATTCTACACCCTCAACCCCCTATCGTGTACATACGGGATTCAACCCTTGGTTAGACCGCCGCCGCCGCCGCTCCTAAGGGAGGTTACGAAGAACAGTTCGTGGGTTAAGAATTTTCATTTCTTCGTTTCTTCGTTTCTTCGTTTCTTCGTTAAGAGAGACCCCGCGGTATTAATTAGCGAATTAAAGAATCGAGACCTGACGGGATTCTGAGCCAAAAGCAGCCTTAAGTGGATTAAAAGCCTTGCTCGATCGTTGCTTTTTATTCAGAGAGCAAACACTGCAGTCTTCTCTCAAGCATCAGTTTTAAGAAACTGGCATTACGGTTCCGTAAATATATAAATGAGTATTCTGGTAATAATGAAATAAGTGTTAATTAACTTGAGCCTTATTTTCTTAAGTAGCCAACAGTTTAAGTTTATTCGGATTTTAAAAGTTTGATTTTCAACTGTTGAAAATTCAAGAATTTTCCATTTTCAATAGCTGAAAATTTATTTCAATTTTCTTGCATATTCAGGAACAGAAAATTCATTTTTTAAATTTCTTCGAAATATTTTCAACACGAGAATTTTAATTTTCTTCAGTTTTCGACTGTTTAATTTTCTTCAGTTTCCTATAGTTTAATTTTCTTCAGTTTTCAACAATTTCCTTTTCTTCAGTGTTCATCAGTTTACAACGGTTGCAAATTCAAGAAAATTTAAGTATCCACTGTTAAAACTCAAGTAAATTGAAAATTCAATTTCAAACAGCTGAAAATTTGATAAAATTGAGTTTTCAACTGTGGAAACATGAAGAAAGTTAAAGAAAAATCAACTGATGAAAATTGTAGGAAATTGAAAACTCAACTGTTCTTAATTCAATTCTATTGAATTTTCAGGAGTTGTAAATTCATTTTTAAAATTTCTTCTACCTATTTTCAACCAGGGAATTTTAATTTTCTTCATTTTTAGACAGTTTAAACTTCTTCAGTTTTCGATAGTTTCATTTTCTTCAGTTTTCAACAGTTTACTTTTCTTCAGTTTTAAACAATTTAATTTTCTTCAGTTTTTAACAGTTTAATTTTCTTCAGTTTCCAACAGTTTAATTTTCTTCAGTTTTCGATAGTTTCATTTTCTTCAGTTTTCAACATTTTACTTTTCTTCAGTTTTAAACAGTTTAATTTTCTTCAGTTTTCAACAGTTTTCTTCAGTTTTAAACGTTTCCCAATTCGAGAAAATTCATTTTCCAACAGCTAAAAATTTTATTCTTGAAAATTGAGTTTTGAAACACAAAGAAAGTCGAAGAAAATTTTGATTCAATGTTTTGCATTTTCAGAAGTTGAAAATTAAACTTTTAATTTCCTTTTATTTTCAACTTTTGACTTTATTTCTCTTCAGTTTTCAAGAGTTTTATTTTCTTAATTTTTCAATGGTGTAATTTTCTTCAGTTTTTAGCCGTTTAGTTTTTAACGGTTGAAAATTCAAGAAAATTCATCTTTCAACAGCTGAAATTTAACTTTTGAAAATTGAAGAAAATTCAATTTTCAACTGTTGAAAAAAGAAGAAAGTTTAAGAAAATACAATTGCTGAAAATTGTAGGAAATTAAAAATTCTACTATTTTCAATTCAATTTTCTCATATTTTCAGAAGTGAAAATTTTAATCTTAAATATTCTTCTATTTCTAACCGTTTGAATTTATTTTTCTTCAAAATTTAACTGCTTCATATTTAGTTTTCAAATTTCTTCAATTTTTAAAAGTTTAAAAATTCAATCAAAGATTTTTGTTCAATTTTCATTAGTTTAGTTTTTGACGGCTTGAAAATTAAGGGAATTAAAATATCAACTGTTAAATATTGAATAGAATTGAAAGTTGAATTTTTAACTGCTAAAAATGGACCTAATGAAATTTGAAGACAATTGAAAATTTAACTGTTGAAAATTGTGGAAAATTGATAGCTTAATTTTTATTTTTGTTTAAATTTCAACAGTTTAATTTTTAACTTTCAAAAATGTAACAAAATTGAATCTTCAACTGTTGAAAAATGATAAAAGTTATAGGAAATATAATAATCAACTTGCAGTTTTCATACATTTTCAGCAATTTAAAATTAAATTTTCTTCTATTTTAAACTTTTAAAAAATCAACTGAAAAAAAAATATTTTGAACTTTCTTCAATTTTAAACAGTTAAATTTTAAACTGTCTTCAATTTTCAACAACTGAATCTGCAACAGTTTAAAATGGTATAAAATTAAAATATCAACTTTCAAAAATGAAATAAATAAAATTTAAAAAAAAATTGAAAATTCAATTGTCGAAAATTAATTTGTCATTTTTTTCAATTCAGCGTCATCCGAAGAGCCACTCTAATTTTTCTGCAAGTTTTTGCAAGTCCCGGAAAAAATTAAAAGATAAAAATAAAGAACGAGAAATAAGATCCGGGCCCTGAAAAGGTAGTATATATTCAGAGGAAAGAAATGAACTAGAAAATAAGACGCTTATCGGGAACGCGACGCGACGCGCGATTTCCTTTCTGTTTGAAAGCACACGGACAGACAGACAGCCAAACAGCCATTCGCAGCTTTGTACCATTGGGCTTTCTCACTTTTTATTTTACTTCGTCGACAGCGCAGCCGAAACGACGCCACCTGACTCCTGACTAAACACTGATAACGCGCCCCGAGAATTTCTTTGCATGTTATAAACATACGTAATCGTACACAAATAAGATTAGCATACGACTCAGCGTACGGGATTTGCAAAAGACACATGGGGCTAAAGCACCAATGGGTTCTTCCTTCATATTGTACCTTTTTCTCTTTCCCCCCTCCCCCTTTTCCAGCTTCCCTTCAAATCACTTGTATTTATTAGAATTGAAAATGGGGTCGTTGGATGAAATTTAGATAAACATTTTTTAAATGCTGCATAAAAATATGCAAAATTCAGTAGACTTGAAAAGTTTCTTGCTTACTGGATTTTTGAGAACAAAATATGTGGAAAATGATTGAAATCCTGATACAAACAACTTTGTGACCTTGAAACTGCACAATCTCGGTTTATCCGATGGATAATACTTGCAAGGCGGAAATTTGGATATCCAAGGGATATCTCTTGGATGTACAAATTTCCGCCATGGAGAATATACCTGAGATATCCACATGTCCGCTTTGTAGGATATCCTCGAGATATCCAAACTTCCGTATTGTAGGATATACCTGGGATATTCAAATTTTCGACGTCTAAGATACCCACAGGATATTCCTGAAATATCTGAATTTCGACCCTGTAAGACATATCTAGCCCATCCAAATTTCAGCTTATAGGATATATCTTAAATATATAAATTTCTAATTTGTTGGATACCTGGGATATCCAAATTTCCACATTGCAGGATATACAGGGGGAATGTCATTTTCCGCCCTGTAGGATATCCCTGAAATATCCAAATTTCCGTCCTGTAGGATATACCTGGAATATCCAAATTTCCGCATTCTAAGGGATCCCTATAATATCGCAATTTTATTCTTGTAGTATACACCTGGGATATCCAAATTTCCGCATTGTAAGGTATCCCTATAGAATATCCCAATTTCCGTCTTGCAGAGTATATCTGTGATATCCAATTTTCCGTCCTGTAGGATATACCTGGGATGTCCAAATTTCTGCAATGTAGGATATATATTTGATATCCAAATTTCCGTCCTGTAGGATATACCTTGGGTATCCAAATTTCATTCTTGTAGGATATACCTCGGATATCCAAATTTCCGAATTGTAAGGTATCCCTAGAATATCCCAATTTCCGCCTTGCAGGATATATCTCTGATATCCAAATTTCTGTCCTGTAGGATATCCCTGGAATCTCCAAATTTCCGCCTTGTAGTATATACTTGGGATATCCACATTTCTGCATTGTAAGATATCCCTATAATATCAAAATTCTATTCTTGTAGGATATAACTGTGATATCCAAATTTTCGCATTGTAAGGTATCCCTATAGAATATCCCAATTTCCGTCTTGCAGGATATATCTGTGATATCCAAATTTCCGTCCTGTAGGATATACCTTGGATATCCAAATTTCATTCTTGCAGGATATAGCTCGGATATCTAAATTTCCGAATTGTAAGGTATCCCTAGAATATCCCAATTTCCGTCTTGCAGGATATATCTGTGATATCCAAATTTCCGTCCTGTAGGATATACCTGGGATGTCCAAATTTCTGCATTGTAGGATGTATCTGTGATATGCAAATAACCATCCTGTAGGATATACCTTTGATATCCAAATTTCTGCAATGTAGGATATATATGTGATTTCCAAATTTCCGTCCTGTAGGATATACCTTGGGTATCCAAATTTCATTCTTGTAGGATATAACTCGGATATCCAAATTTCCGAATTGTAAGGTATCCCAATAATATCCCAATTTCCGCGTTGTAGGATATATCTGTGATATCCAAATTTCTGCATTGTAAGTTATCCCTAGAATATCCCAATTTCCGCCTTGCAGGATATATCTATGATATTCAGATTTCCGTCCTGTAGGATATACCTGGGATATCAAAATTTCTGCATTGTAGGATATACCTAGAATATCCACATTTCCGCCATGTATAGTATACTAAGATTATCCAAATTTCCTCATTGTAGATTATACCTGGGATATCTAACCGCCCTGTAACAAATCCTTAGAATATCCAAATTTTATTCTTGTAGGATATACCTAAGATATCTACATTTCCGCATTGTAAGGTATCCCAACAATATCCCAATTTCCGCCTTGTAGGATATATCTCTGATATCCAAATTTCCTCCCTATATGATATCCCTGGGGTATCCAAATTTCCGCCTTGTAGGATACACCTAGAATATACAAATTTCCATCTTATATTTAAAAATATTAAAAATGTACTTCACTTTATTTAAAATACTACTCTTTAGTCTCTAAATGATTTATTTTTATACATTCTTTTACTTAAAAAATTCCTCACTGTTGGTAGAAATTAAATATTTTTTGGTTAAAAATTGAACTATTTTATTCAAAATTTGCATTTTTTTGTTTAATTTAAATCTTTTTATTTTAAAATAAAATTCTTTTTTGTTGAAAATTAATTTCTTCGTTGAGGTTTCAACTATTTCGTTGGAAATTCGACTTACTTTGCTCAATTGGTTATAAGTTCAACTGCTTGACTAAAAATTCATTTTTTTTGCGAGATTCCTTTCTCCAGTGGAAAATGAACTTTTTATTAAAAAATATTGCTTTTTCTTGAAAATTAATTTTTCACTGAAAATATAATTATTGCATTTCTGGTTGAAAATAGATATTTTTAAATAAAAATTTATCGTTTTTGGTCAAAAGTTAAACACTTTTATTGAAAATTCGTCTCTTTTGGTAGAAGATTTCTTGGTGTAAAATTAAATTATTTAAGTTTAAAGCTAATTCGTTAAATTTTTTTTTTGAAAAGACTACTATTATATTTTTTGTTACAAATTTATGTTTTTTGGGTTCAAATGTTATGATTTGTTCGAAATATAAATGATTTTTTTAACATTTAATTATTTTGGGTTAAAAATTAACTTTTTGGTCGAAAATTAATTTTTTAGGATTTAACTATTTGGTTGAAAATTTGTCTGTATTTGTTCAGTTCAACTATTTTAGTGTTATAATGAAAATATTTTTTGTTTGAAATATCAGCATATGAACTACTTTTTAACTATTAATTTAACTATTAAATTTGATAGTTAATTTAACTATTAATTTAACTATTAAATATAATTTAACTATTTTTTATTGTTTATTTCTCGACTAAGAAATATTTCTGGTTTGAAAAATCAACCTTTTGGTTTGAAAATTCATTTCATTTTACATAAATTTCATCTTTTTTTATTAGAAATTCAAATATTTGTCTTTTTTGTTTAAATTAGGCTGTTTGTGATTTAAAATGAAAATCTTCTCTGTTTGAAATATTAACTGTTTATAATATTAATATTGTATTATATTTTTGATTAAAAGCTCAACTGTTTGGTTGAAAATTCGTTTTTTTTAATGTTGAAAAATGAATTATTTTGATGAAAATGCAACATTTTTACTTGAACTGTTGTTAAAGTTACAATTGAAAAAATGTTTAGTCTCCGGTCAAATTATCTCTCAATTTAATTATAGTTTTTTAATTTCGATCTCTACAGATTAGTTTTTTTATTACGAATCCAACAATATAAAAAAATGCATTTTTCATTAAGAATGTAGATATACCCTTTCTTCAAAAGTATTTCTCCAGATTTCTAAACAAAATTTCTGTAGATAGGATAATTAGTATCAAATTGTCTCTGAATCAAATTAAAATTCCTAATTACCATTGGTATCTACGAATCCGTTTTTTCATTACAAATCCAACAACCTAAAAAACTAATCTTCCCTAAAAAATGTATAGATAGAGCCTTTTTTGGAACAGGAGGACGAGTAGGTAGGTATCATGAATCTGTTTTACCACGTATCGTTTCGCAAAACTCATTTGACGTGGGCTTCCTTAAGGCAAGGGTGGGTGGTTGAAAGAGTCAAGAAAGGAAGGAACGAAGGGTGGGTTTATATTCAGTTCAGTTCAGTTTCGCTTATACAGTACTCTACAATCTGGTTGATGATAGAACTTAATAAAACAAATCCCGCCGTGTAAACAGTCGGAGAGACGAGTCGACGTCATTCAGACAACAGAATTACAGCCCGAATCTGCCAAGGTTGGAATAGAGAAGAACCGTGCTATCGCACTCGAATACCATTAGATAAGATCAATATTGTTTGAAATACAACAGAACTTTTAGGCGTAACTTTAACGCGCCTTTCCATTTATACCGCTAATATCCTTCCAAAATTCTCTCTCTCTCTCTCTTTCTCTCTTTACCTAACTTTATTCATCCGCTCCTCATCGTAGACGAAACTTCCATTTAGCGTTCTTTCATCAACCGATATTTCAATATTTAATTTAATCTAATAAGGCGATATCGCGAGATGTGTGTCGCTGAATCGACTCGGGCTTTGCAGGGTGAATGTACATCAAAATATATCAGGTGCATATTTGTTTCAACCCGATGGACCTTACCTTTCGAGATATCGAGGTTCGAATATTCACGCTTTTGATTTTCATGGTAGCCTGTATAGTCTCAGTTGAATCAGCGACGCACATCTTGCGCCCTATCCTTGTAAGTCAAGTAGACTCTGAGTTCCAACCCGCGAGTAAATTGGCAAACGTCATTTTTGATATAGAAAAAAAAATTTGGATGGTTTTTTTTAACTTAGTCTAGGATTCCGAAAGCTATGATCACGATAGTTCTCGGAAAGATCGATCACGATGCATATAGAGTTATGCGCCGCCCGACTCGACGCGTCACTTCCGGTTGAGTTGGAAAAATCACTTCACTTTACAATAATCCGAATTTAAACAGATATAATCTAATTTAACCTAACAACGAGAAATCCGGAGATGTGCGTCGCCGATGTGACTGAGGCTCTAAAGGAAGAAATTACATTAAAATCCATCAGATGCGTATTTTCTTGATCCAATGGGCCTTAGTTTCCGCGATATCGATGTTCGAGTACTTATACTTTTGATTTTCATGTTACCCTGTGAAGTCCCAGTGGAATCGGCGACGCACATCTCGCGAACTTTCCTTATAAGTCCACCGATTTGATTTAAAATTTAATTATTTTCTGAAAAAATCATACTTTTTTATTGAAAATTTAAAGATTTTGATAGATAAATAGTCTGTATGGATGAAACTAGTTGGGTGAAAATGATGATTATTATTATTATGTTTAATTCAACAATTTGGTTGAAAATCCAAATGTGTGTGGTTTAATTTGAATATTTTTTGTTCGAAAATTTCAGCATTTGGTTCAAAATTAGTCTGTGTAGATGAAACATTTAACTATTGCGTGAAAAATGAAATTTCTTTGTTAAAAATATATCTTTTTCATCGAGAATTTAAAAGTTTGTCAAACATTCGACTTTTTGGATCGAAAAGTTATCCTTTTTTATTGAAAATTAGTCACTTGTGATGGAAAAGTCATTCTTTTTGGTTTGCAAATTCATCATTGTCGCTTGATAATTATATTTTGTGTTGAAAATTTATATCTTCAGGTAAAAATCGAAATATCTTTTAAAAATATTTTTTTAGCTCTTAAATTCAACTAGTGGGTTAAAGAAGGAAAACCGCTTTTGGTTGAATCTTTATTGTTTGAAACTTTTAATATAAAAATAACTGAATTTTCATGATCGTAAAATTTCATTTAAAATTAAATAGATTTCAACTTGATATTTTTATTGATTATATTGTTAATGTCTCCATTAAAAGCAATTTTGTCCCTATAATTGTATTTAGAAATACGATTTTTTAAATAACTATTTAATGAAATAATAAAATGATAACTATTACTTATTTCGAAGATATTACAAGAATAAATTTAGTTGAGTCCAAATTTCCCGAAAATTAACTTCTTTTTGAAAATTTAAATCTTTTGGAGAAAATTCGTCTTTTGGGTTTGAAAATTATAGGATATTGAACTATTTCGTTGGAAATTAACTTTTTTGTTAAAAAATTAATATATTCGGTATTATAATTTCCACTATTTGGTTTGAAATTTATGTATCCTGTTAAAAATTCAAGTATTTTTGTAGAATTTGCAGATATTGTCAAAAAATAATTTTTTTTCAAATTTAACTATAGTAGAAAATTGGTCTTCTTGGATTGAAACTGGAAGAAAATTCATCTATTTTGTTGAAAATTTATGTATTTTGTTCATGATTGAACTATTTTGGTAAAAAGTCCAAATTTGATTTCAAAGTCACTTTTTTGTTATAAATTCGTCCTTTTGGCTTTAAAATACATTTTTTCCGGCAAAAGAGCGCATGTTTTTTAGTTTTTATAATTTATTTATTATTAGTTAATTTTTTATTAGTTACTATTTGGTTATTTTCTATTTTAATCATTATTTCGATTTTTAGTTATTTTGATTTTCAGACTATAAAATTAAGGAAGTGCAAAAAGTAACTTTTAAGGTTACTTGAACTTCCTTTATTTAGCAATCGTAACTAGTTACTCAAAAAAAGTAACTTAACCCACCCTGTTCAATCCTTTATAAAATATAAGAGTCCTCGTTTCAAGAAAAAATAGCGTAAATATCTCCTTTTGTATTTTCACGATCAATATTTATTTTCCTCTGAATGTCAACACATTGTGGATGTTTTCTAAACATAAAGACATAGAAAAACACAAAAAACTACTACATTCACTCGAGTCATAACAATTGATTGTTTTCCACGGCTTGGAAAAATAAACGGCCGTCGTCGCGACTTTGTTTTCTTTTAACCTTAAACTTGTCGCTAAGTTGGGAGTTTTCGAATTTTCGTGATTTTTGAAAAAAAAACTTAATTTTGGAATTGTTTGTGATTGCAGGCGAGCTCACTATTCGCAGCCCTAAAACAACAGCAGTCTCGAGAGAGGGAGAGAGAAGGAGCGAGGGAAAAGGAAAGACCGCCGCCGCGAAGTAGAGAAAGAGGGCCGAGTGGGCCCGATAGTGGTGATCAACAAGAACTCACGATCGAGTACCAAAGCAATGGAAAGCTCAGTCCCGCTGGGCACGCACTGACATCAGCACCCATGACCCAGCAAAAGCAACCAATCATCACGCAACAGTCGCAACAACCCAGTTCGGGGGCGCCAGGTCTCCAACCAAGTCCGCACCAAAGTCCACCGGCCCCTCAGAGGGGCTCACCACCAAATCCCACTCAGGGTCCGCCTCCAGGTCAATTTTCATTTTTTTAAACCTCTTTCACACTCACTTTTTATTCCCAAATCAATAATTAGTTACTTTTTTTATAATAAAGTCACTTTTTCAGTGAAAACGTCACTTTCTTCAATAAATTAAAGCAGAGAACCCTTAGGATCCACTGAATTCAATGGAGAGTTCTTTGATTTTTACATATCTTTAATTCAACGTTAAGACTTTTTAATTATCCTTGAACTTTTTTTTAATTCCCTGGATTTTTTATAAATATAATTCATAATTCATTTATGTAACTTAAATTTAACTAATCTGAAATTTTTTTAAATATTAAATTATTTTATTTTTTTTATTTTGTCTGAGATGCTTTCAGTTTGCCTTGTATTTTTTTGAATTTCATAGAATGTTTCTCACTTCTTTTAAATTTCTCTAAATTCGCAGGCATTTCTTTAATTCATTAATTTTTTT
>JAWWLR010000034.1:112192114-112218557 GCA_035041075.1 Acraspis erinacei
TAGCCACTTAGTCTGACATTGATTCGAAAGAACCCGTAGAATTGAAATGAGCCGGTAAAGATTCAGGGGTAAATTGAGGGAAGCTGCGAAGGAAGTTTAAAAAAATTGTTAACGTCATCGTATCTCATTGACATCCGGTGCCTTCGTCTTTCCCACCCCAACTCCCAGTTTCCCTCTTACAATTCCTAGTAATCACGTAGCCCGTCGCCACAAACTCTCTCAAACAAGCCGTTACTTTAAAAAAACGCTAATTACCTTTGTCTCATTAATATTCACGACATTCGACCGCATCGTTATGCCTCTGGGTCTAATCCCACCACCTCTCCTTATACTACTTTTCCATCCATCCCACCCCCGACCTTCTTCTTCTTCTTCGGCCTTAGCCGCCCCCAATCATTCCTTCGCTCCAGCACTCTGGTCCACTCTGCAAAGGATTATGGTCTGCTAATAATAATCTGCCTTGCATTTTATTAAGTTTGCTTCTCAATATTTTTATATTAATCTTAAGTTTTTATGTCGATGCTTTGGCATTCAAAGCAGGGTTGCTACAGAACAGAGAAGACCTCAACAAATTTTGGCATTTTCTCATATTTCTGGAAAAGTCATGGCATTTTTTTAGTTGTAGGTATTTCAGGTTCTAGGGATCATTTTACTACTTTCAGGCGAATTTTTTAATTTCTGAATTTAGACGAATTGATTGTTTCATTTGTAAAAATAATAAATGTCTTTTAAATCCATAAAAAATTTTTTTAATATTTAAAATATTTTGTGAATTCTTTGAAGTCTTTTTATACCTTCAAAATGTTTGTGAAATCTTCTTGAAGTCATTGAAATCTTTAAATCTTTGTGAAAATTTTTAAAAATCTTTGTATAATCTTTTGCAATTTTTGAAAATCTTTCTAAATCTTCTAATATTTTTGTAAAATCTTTGCGAACTTTGTGAAAATTATTAAATCTTTTTTTTAATTACTTAATTCTTTGTTAATTCTTTAAAATCTGTGCGAAAACTTTATGTAGTCATTGAAATCTTTGAAATATTTTGAAATCGTTGTGAATTTATCGAAATCTTTGAAATCTCTGTAAATTTTTTTGAAATCTTTTTGAAATCACTGAAATCTTTGAGATCCTTCTAACGTCTTTTGAAATATTTGACATCTTTAGAAATTTTTGTGAAATCTTTAAAATCTTTGTGAAATATTGTTAAATTTTCTAAAATCTTTGTAAAATCCTTGAAATATTTGTGAAATCTACTAAAATTTATTGAATTCTTTTGAAACCTCTAAAGTCTTTGTTCGCTCTTTAAAATCTTTATGAAATCTTTCTGAGTTCTTCTCAATCTTTCTCAATTCTTTGAAATCGTTGTGCATTCTTTTAAATTTTAAAGAAAATAAAAAAATGTTTCAAATAATGCAAATATTTTGTGAATTCTTTTAAATATTTTTAAACCTTCGAAACCTTTGTTAAATCTTCTTGAAGTCTTTGAAATCTTTATAAAATCTTCAAGAAATCTTTTGAAATCTTTGTGAATTTATAACAATCTTTGTGTAATCTTTAGAAAAAATTTTAATATTTGATATCTTGGAAATCTTTGTGAAATATTTCGAAATCTTTTAAAATCTTTGTGAAGTTATTCAAATCTTGAAGAAATCTTTAAGATCTTTGTGAAATCCTTTGTCATATTTCGAAATCTTTTTAAATTTTTGTGCATTTTTTAAAATCTTTGTAAAATTTTGTGCAATCTTTGTGAAGTCATCAAAATCTGTGAGATCTTTATCTAATCTTTTAAAATCTTTGAAATCCTTGTGAATTTTTTCAAATCTTTTGAAATTTTTAAAAATATTTAAAATATTTGAAAATTTTTTGAATTCTTTGAAGTCTTTTTATACCTTCAAAATGTTTGTGAAATCTTCTTGAGGTCACTGAAATCTTTAAATCGTTATGAAATCTTTTTAAAATCTTTGTATAATCTTTGGAAATTTTTGAAAATCTTTGAAAAATTGTGAATATCATCAAGAGCTTTGAAATTTAATTTTGTGAAATATTTGTGAAATATTTCGAAATCTTTTAAAACCTTTATAAAATTGATTGATATTTATAGAATCCTTTTGATTTCTGCAATCTGATTAATTCTTTAAAATATTTGTGAAATCTTTACGAAGTAATTAAAATATATAACAAATCTTTGAAATCTTTGTGAATTTTTTTAATCTTTAATGTAATTTTTTAGAATCCTTAAACTCTTGGAAATATTTGTGAATTCTTTTAAATATTTAATATTTGTTGAAAAGTCTATATCTTACAAATCTTTTTAAATCTTTAAAATCTTTTAAAATCTTAAAAATCTTTGATGTTTTTTGAAATATTTCGAAATCTTTTGTAATATCTAAATTTTGCTTAAATCTTTTGAAATCTTTCTAAACTATTTAAAACTGTTTAGAAACATTGAAGTTTTATGAGCACTTTAAAATCATCGAAAATATATAAATATCTTTAGAAAATTTTGAAGTCCCCAAAGTTTTTCAAATCCTTGTGAAATCATTTAATTTAAATTATTTAAATTTTTTATATTATTTCTGAAATCATTAAAATCTTTTCAAATCTTTCTGAAATATTATGAAACTATTCAGTAACTTTGAATTCTCTATAAAATGACTGAAATCTTCTGAAATATTTAGAAATATTTCGGAAATTTTAAGTCTGAAAGCTTTTGAAATTATTGTGAAATTACTGAAATCTTTGAAATAATGGAAATCTTTTGAAGTCTTTCATATTTTTAAACTGCGTTCGGAAACTCTGAAGTCTTTGTGAAATGTTCGGAATCTTCTGAAATATTTAAAAATCTATTGGAAACTTTAAATCTTTAATATCTTTTAAAATCTTTCTGAAATTTTTTTGGAACTGCTTAGAAATTTTGAAGTATTTTTAGAATCTTTGAAATCATCTGAAATATTTAGAAATCTTTTGGAAAATTGAACCCTCAAACGGCACATTTTAATACAGCATACGTAAACAATACACCTGTGCGAATTGCTTTTTTTGCAATGTTAATATTAAATATTCAACATATTGAACGCATAATAAACATCTAGAATATATTACGCATATTTAAAAATATATTTAATATAGTGATTAGTGTCTTAATAATCTGAAAATTCATTCGGTGCGAATTCGCACCAGTGTGCCGTTTGACGGTTAAATCTTTAAAAACTTTATTATAAAATCTGTATTAACTGAGATATAAACTGTATTATACTTACGTATAATAAACATCTTGCATATATTACGCATATTACAAAAATATATTTAATATAGTGATTAGTGCCTTAACAAATTGAAAATGGATTCGGTGCAAATTCGCACCAGTGTGCCGTTCGAGGGTTAAATCTTTAAAAACTGTTGGCAATATTTGAAATCTCTTTAAATCTTTGAAATAGCATTAATTAATAATTCTATTAAAAACTATTTGTAAATTAGTCTGCGATTAGCGAAAAGTTTTGAAAAATAAAAAATAATGGAATTTTGAAAACAGACTTTTGTAGCAACCCTGCAAAGACTTTGTATTTTTTAAACTCTCTGTAATTTGATTGCAGTTAAAAAAACTATTTCTTTCAATAAAATATTAATATTATTAATATTTTTATTTTTATTTTTATTCTCGAATTTTGGAGACTGAATGTAATACTTTGTTCCCTGGGGAATGCATAGGCACTTAAATACAGAACACACGCTGGACGACAGGTCGACAGCTCAAGCCAGAGTTCAAATGCAAGTAGTTTCTCAGCTGGAAATCCAGCTGCAAAAGGAACGGGATCGACTAACAGCTATGATGCATCATCTGCACGTGGCAAAACAAATGGCTTCGCCGGAACCACCAAAGTCATCTGAGTCGTCGGTAAGTTAAACCAAAAAATAACAACAACCATATTTCATACACATGTCTTATATTTTTAAGGGGATTTCTAGGGGAGTTCCCCTGCAGCAGGGTGGTCCAAAAATGCATTGGAATTTTTTTCTCGAATTTCTGTGCTTCCTACTGATTAGAAGTTTACATCCATTGTTTAAACAATTTTTATTGTTTCTAAGAATATTCTCTTAGAATAATGCTAGAAAGTTGCCATTTTTTCTACAGTTTTCCATGAGAGTGAGGTAATATTTAATTTAAGGTAAAGAAAATAGTTGTTTAAACAATTTCTTGTTTTTAATAATATTCTCTTAAATAAAGCTAGAAAGTTGCGGTTTTTCTGGAATATTCAACTATTTTTGTACTTTTAGCTTAGGCTGACTTAATAATTAGTGTAATTTAACCAATATATTTTTTTAAACAAATTATTATTGTTTATAAAAATATTCTTTTAGGATAATGCTAGAAAGTTGCAATTTTTTCTGCAATTTTCAAATTTTTGTTCGAATTTTCGTCTAGAATTATATAATAATTTAAGTTAAAGAAAATGAATGTTTAAACAATTTATTGTTATTTTTAATAATATTATCTTTGAATAAAGCTAGGAAGTTGCGTTTTTTAAATTATTTAACTTTTTGTATACTTTCCGTTTATAGTGAATTAATAATTAGTGAAATTTAACAAATACAATTATTTAAACAATTTATTATTGTTTACAACAATATACTCTTTAAAAAATCCTAGGAATTTGCAATTTTTTCCAGAATTTTTCTTTTTTTATTGAATTTTTAATTACAGCGGGGTAATAATTGATTTAAGGCAACAAAAATAATTTTTAATCAATTAAAAAAAATATTATTCTCTCTGAATAATGCGAAAAAGTTGCATTTTTTCTGAAATTTTAAAATGTATGTCTACTTTTCGCTTAGAGTGAGTTAATAATTAGTTCAATTTAACAAATATAATTTTTTAAACAATTTAACAAATATAATTTTTCAAACAATTTATTATTGTTTATAGCAATAGTCTCTTTAAAAAATCCTAGGAATTTGCAGCTTTTTCCAGAATTTTCCTTTTTTATCGAATTTTTAATTAGAGTGAGGTAATAATTAATTTAAGTCAACAAAAATAATTTGTAAACAATTTTTTAAAATAATATTCTCTTTAAACAATGCGAAAAAGTTGCATTTTTTCTGAAATTTTCAAATTTATGTCTACTTTTCGCTCAGAGTGAGTTAATAATTAGTTCAATTTAACCAATCTAATTTTTTAAACAAATTATTATTGCTTATAAAAATATTCTTTTAGGATAACGCTAGAAAGTTGCAATTTTTTCTGCAATTTTCAAATTTTTGTTCGAATTTTCGTCTAGAATTAGATATTAATTAATTGAAGTTAAATAAAATGTTTGTTTAAACAATATATTATTACTTTTAATATTCTCTTTAAATAATACTAGAAAGTTGCAATTTTTCCGAAATTTTCCACTTTTTTCGGAATTCTAATTATATAGAGGTAATAATTAATTTAAATAAAAGAAAATATTTTTTTTTAACCTTTTGTATAATTTTCAATAAGAGTGAGGTGGCAATTAATTGAAGTCTAAGAAAATCATTTTTAAGTAATTTACTATTAAAAAAAAATATTCACTTTAAATAATGCTAGAATGTTGCGCTTTTTTCTTAAATATTTAACTTTATGTCTACTTTTTGCTTGGCTTTTTAGTTATAAAAAAACAATCAATGAACAATAGAGAGAATCATTTTTCAAAAAATCTCTTTTTTGTGAATATATTTTTTTCTGAAATAATACGAATATTTGAAATATTTTTCAAATATGTATTCTATATGAATCATACTGAATGTCAATTTTCCTTGATTTCAGAACATGTAAATACTCCATTTAAGAAATTATAATGACCATTTTGGTTTTCCGTTTTTAAATTATTATTAATTTTTAAGCAATTAACTAATTTTTCAACAAAATAGCTTCATTTTCTACCAAAGAGATCAATTTTCAATTAAACTTATGCATCTTTGAATAAAAAAAAATGAGAAAAGCAGTATCACTTTCAACAAAGTAGTTGAATTTTTAACCAAAAAATATCAATACTCAACAAAAAATATGATATTTCAACCAAAAGAGATTTTTATTTTGAATTAAAACCGGGTTGAATTCAATCAATAATAGCGAATATTGTACAAAGAAATTTAATTCGAAACCCGAAAATAGAAACCTTCGATAAAAAAGACAAATTTTTAACAAAACAGTTGAATTTAAAAACAGAAAGCTCTAAGAAAAATGAAATAAAAAAGTTCATACTAGCCAAAGACATGAATTTTTATACCAAAAATGTGGATTTTCAGGAAAAGAGTTTTAGTTTTGACTAAAAAAAATTCTTGAGTCAACTAAGTACAAAATTTCAAATAAATTGTAGGATTTTCAAAACGAAAAGATAAATTTTCCACGATAAAGATTAATTTGATTGCAAAAAATATTCCAAACAGATGTATGAAACTTTAAAAAAATGGGTTTTTAAAAAACTTGTTAAACTCTCGACCAAACAAATTAATTGAATTTTTACCTAACAAAAATGATTGTTTGTAACAAAAAAGTGGACTTGTGAAACAAATAGGATGACCTTTAACAAAATTGTTGAATTTTCAAAAAAATAATTACATTTTTAACTACAAAAAGTAAGTTCTCAGCCAGAAACATAATACTTGACTTTTCAAACTGTGAAGCTTGCAATAAATAAATAGGAATTTTGATCATTTATAAAGTATAAAAGAATAATTGCACCCTGACCCAGGTCGCTGATCAATTTCTCCAGCAATCAGCCCAGGCGAAGAGCTTCACAGAGTCGTCGTATATCACAGATAATACAAAAATACGCAAACTGGTTGATAATCCCACCCTCCTGAAATTAAGAAACATCCCCTTTTGGCTTTTTTTATATGAAAAGTTTTGACGTATCTCTCGACCCATTGAAAAGAAAGAAGGAAACAACAGTCCACTTTTTCTGGGCAACGTACCCTCGCCTCGTAATACGATGTTCTTAAATCGTAAAGCAGCGTTTTCTAGATATTCCGAATTTTACGATCTGGCACTGTCGTTGTGGCTTCAATCGGCAAATAACGCTAGTTTCAGTTTTAACGCGCAGCGTAATCGCACTCGAGTGCTAATTTATACATGAAGTTGATATTAATAATTCATCGCCCCGGCGCGGCGATTTATATCGCCTTAATTAAAACCCCTAACAAGTTAGGCAGTCGGAGAATACCAATACCGCAGTAGCTCTCTACAATATCCTTTCTCAAGCTCGTAATAATTACCCTGCCCGGCCCCGGCCATCTCGATTATTTACTGAAACGAAGGGCTGTGTCCAAACTTTCAGAAAGGACCATTTCCAGAATTTCAAATCCTTTTTATTTAAACTTCAGAGACGAGGTGACCATTCAACTTCACCCAACGCATTCCCTTTCTCCAATTCTTTCTCCTCTCCTGCCCCCTCCTCGATTCTATAGCTAAAACTCCCCTTCCCCTATTTTCATTCTTCGGTCATCCCTTCGACACTACTCACCCTCATTTATATTTATTTCTCCTATTCTCTGTCACCAACACTCACCTCATTTCTTATCACTTTCCCTACTCTCTCCCTCATTTCAATTCTTTCATTTCCCATACTTTTCCTTTCCTCGTTTCCCCTAAATAGCCCTTTACTTTTCCCTCTTCCACTCTCATACTATACTTCCCCTTCCTCTTCAACGTTTGCTTCCCTAACTTACTCAGCTCCTTCTCCCTTTCCTTTCTTCTTTAGCTAACACTCCACTTCCTCCATCTCCATCACTAATCTCATTACTTACCCTACTCCTCCCTTAATTTGCGATATTCCCTTTCCACCATGCCCCCTACTCGATCTTCCCTCTATTTCCCAAAATACCCTTCAGTTCCCCTACTTCCACATTACATCTATAATTCCCCTCCCTCTTTAACTTTCGCTTACATAACTTTCTCATCCATAACTTTCTCATCTCCTTCCCTCTTCCCTTACTTCCTCAGCTAACACTCTACTCCCACTACTTTCTCATGCCACATGTCTATCACTTCCTTAACTCTCTCATTTCCCTTACTTTGCCTAATTTCCATCCCTTCAATTCTACTCCCCATACTCCTCCTACTTCTCTTTCCTGATTTTCACTCACTTCTTCTACACCCCACATACCATGCTTCTCCTTCACTCATTTCCTATGCTTTTTCTTCCCTCATTTCTCATAATTTTCCTACTTCTTCTCTCCTCACTTCCCCTACTTACCATATCCTCATTTTCTCTCACTCTCCCTACTTCTCCTCTCATTTTCCCACTCCCGCCTACTTTTCTTACTTTTCCTCCCTGAATGTCACTGCATTCCTTCCCTTCATTGTACCTAACTTTTTCTATTTCCCCTCCCTCACTTCTCACTTTCCCTGTTTGGAAATAATTACGAGACTATACTGGTTTCTGCCCAGTGTTAGGAAGCTCTAAATAATGAAAAAATATGTACTTCTTATCAGCTTTTTGTAAATTAAAGTTCAGTCACCTCGTAAGGAATGTTCAGGACATAATTTTCAGGCAATAACTTTTAATATAAAATTTTATTTTAATATATAAAAAATCTTTTTTGTTAAATTCATCCTAAGACGGTATTTTTTCTACATCAATTATGTATATTCGTCATGTTCCGAATTTCCATGTATTTTTTCAACAGTTTTTTTAATTGTTTAAACAAGTATTATTTAACAAAAAAATTGTTTGCCTTGAAATTGTGAGAAATTATTATTTTTCGGGATACCTGTTACATTAAATAAATTTCAAGACTATTCTTTCTTGTTTAACACATTTGATAATTGTTTAAACAATTTTTACTGGTTTAAAAAATTGTGTCCCAGTACATCTTAAAAAGTTTTTTTCTGGATTTGGTGACCCAATTAACGATTGTTAAAAGTAATATTTCATTTTTAGGACATTCGACCATTGTTTAAACAATGTTTATTTCTTCTAACAATGTTTTCATCTTCTAAATCGTAAAAGTTATTATTTTCTGGAATTAATGTCATTAATACCACTTGCATAATTTCATAAGAAAGAACGGGGAAATTCTAGTTAAAAAATTAGTATTGTTTAAAAAACTGGAGTATAAGTTCTGAAATGAGATAATGCTGAATAATAAGTGCCTCAGTGTAAAAGAATGAAAAAACTGGAATTTTCTCTACCTTTCCTATAAAAAGGGTCAAATGAATCATTATTAATTGTTTAAATAATTGCAAAACTGTCTTCCATGACAAAATGGTTAAAACAAATGAAAATGTTTTAATAATTTGCAAGTATCGTTTAAAAAACTCAACATTCGTAAATTGTGTCATTAATTCCAGAAAATAATAACTTTTTGTGATATAGGTAAAAAAATTGTTTAAACAAATAAAAATGATAATTGATAACCAAATATCTTAATCAAGGAATTTTAATCTTAAAATTCATCATATCATTTGTCCTAGAAAATAAAAACCTTTAACGATTTAAGGAACAAAAAATGATTTAGAAAAATAATTGTTGTTCAAACAAAAATAAAAATAAGCCATGTTAAAAAAAACTCAACAAAGAAATCATCTTTTGCGTGAATGTTAAATAAAACTGCCAATTTCCATTTTTGGGGGAATTTTCCGAGCACAATGCAAGGGAATTGGGGAGGTTGACATTAAAAGTTCTTAGATGGAAGTTCACCACCCTGGTATACCAAATATCACGAATTCAAATATTTCGAAGGATTTTAATGAATTAAATAAGTTTTAAAGATATGTGAAAAACTAGAGGAGAAGTAAGAAAAATCGTCTAGGGTGTCGAGGGATAGTTTCGTTCTCCTGGGTTAGATGGGGCCCCGAGGGTTAGTTTGTGTTCCGAAAAATAGGTGGCGTTTTGTGGGTTACATGGGGTCCAGTGGAATGAATAAATGCACAGTTTGGCTATTATGTTTGGCTCAATGTTTTTACGGAATCAACCATATTTAATTCCTTAAACAACTTTTAATTTTCATCACTAATTTCCGGACTTGATGGGATGATGGAGGGATAGCACAGGGGCCCTTGGGATGGCTATGGATTCAAGGGATCGGTTGGTTCATATGGGTTAGGTTGCGTCATGAAGAATAGGTGGCGTTTTGTGGGTTAGATGGGGTACAGTGGAATGAATAAATGCACAGTTTGGCTATTATGATAGAAGAATGGTGCTATGGATTCAAGGGATCGGTTGGATCACGTGGGTTAGGTGGTGTCCCAAAGGATAGGTGCCGTTTTGTGAGTTAGATGGGTTTCTATGGGTTAGGTGGTGTTTCGTAAAAAAAGGAAGATCCAAAATATTAGGGTATCACGAGGAATAACTGAGCTCCTGTCTGTTAAGTTTGATTCCGCGGGATAGTTCGTGTCTTGTGGGTTAGGTGTTATCCCGAGGGCTACTTGGACCTTTTTGATGAAAAATAGATGACAAAAACGCTTTGTTTTCTTTTTTTTAAAGACGGGTTCGAGTTTACCAAAGTTAAGTTTATCATCTGCCTTGATGAGTCAACCACCTCCAAACTTTGGAGTATCGCAAGTGTCTCCAGTCTCCATGTCCGCCCTGGTCTCAGCCGTTAGGTCACCAGGTGGACAATTGCCACCTTCAGCCGGCGGTACACCCTTGCCACAAATGCCCAACATGTCCAACATGTCCGGAATGCCACCAATGCCAAACATGCCTGGTAGCATGCCTAGTATGCCCTCCATGCCCAGTATGGCTGGACCCATAAGAAGAAGGATCAGCGATAAATCTGCTCTCTCCTTAGCCGGAGGTAAGTTTTTCTTCCTCAAATTTATTCAAACCGCATCGTGTATAACAAGCACGATTAAAGGTATACTCGTTTATTTCAAACCGACCATTTTAAATTTTAATCAATACTCTGAGTACTTATACCTTTTGCATCAATTATTGTCTGTCTGAATTAAATATTTTTACCTCCAGAAATTTTTACGTTTTTAGCTGGTCTGAGTGCTCATGAGACTAGAAATGTAGATTTACTTATTATAAAAGCCAGGAATTCAGACAATGATGGTAAAGAAATATCATGTATGAATATACAAGAACCCGGCGCATTTAATGATAATTTAATGTTGTAAATAAATTGATGAGCAAATTTCAATTTTGGGGATTCGCAACGTTTAAAACGATATTCAGTTTAAAGATTTATCCATTATTTGTCTAAATTTTGGTTAGCGAAATCAATTTTAAATATCCATTGACTCTTCGCAATGATTCTCTGCAAATTGATAAGAATGTATCATTATTAAAGCAATTTTTATGAATAAGTCCAACGTTTGGCCACTGCTAATTATTTAAACAAATTTGAATTATTTCAACCATTTTTATAAACAAATTCGTAGTTAAGCTGTTTTTTAATAGTTAGCTTAGTTAATATTAACAAAATCAACTAAAAATATCGTTCCAGTGACTTTTCGCTATGATTATCTGCAAATTGGCAAGAATTTTTCATTATGAAACCATTTCTTAGAAATAAATGCACTGTTCCGCTACTATGTTTGGCTTAATGTTTTTACGGAATAAGCTAAAAATGTCTTGCCAACTGACTTTTTGCAAAATATCTATGTAAATTCTCAACCATTTTCAATTATTTAAACAAATTTGAATTATTTTAACCATTTTTATAAACAAATTCGTATTTTCCCTTTTTTTAAATAATTGGCATAGTTACTGATAACGAAATCAACTAAAGATATCTTTCCAATGACTCTTCGCTAGGATTCTTTGCAAATTGACAAGAATTTTCAATTATTAAAGCAATTCTTATGAAGAAATCTACAGTTTGGCTATTATGTTTGGCTCGATGTTTTTACCGACTTAGCTAAAAATGTCTTTCCAAGTAACTTTTTGCGATAATACTTTGCAAATTCTCAGTCGTTTTTAATTATTTACAAAACTATTGATTTATTTAAACAATTTTTTATAAATAAATTCACAGTTTCGCTTTTTTCATAGTTGGCTTAGTTACTATTAACGAAATCAACTCAAAATATTTTTCTATTGACTCTTGGTTAGGACTCTTTAAAAATTGACAAGAATTTTTAATTATTAAAGCAATTTTTATGAAGAAATGTTCAGTTTGGCTATTATGTTTGCCTCGATGTTTTTTACCGTCTTAGCTAAAAATGGCTTGCCAAGTAACTTCTTGCGATAATACTTTGCAAATTCTCAGTAATTTTTAATTATTTAAAAAATTATTTATTTCAACCATTTTTTATAAATAAATTCACAGTTTCGCTATTTTTCATAGTCGGCTTAGTTACTATTAACGAAATCAACTCAAAATATCTTTTCAATGATTCTTCGCTAGGATTCTCTGCAAATTGCCAAGAATTGTTAATTATCAAAACAATTTTTATTAATAAATGCAGAGTTTGGCTACTTTGTTTGGCTCAATTTGTTTAAGGAATCAACTAAAAATGTCTTGCCAACTGATTTTTTTCAAAATTTCTATGCCAATTATCAACTATTTTTAATTATTTAAACAACTTGTAATTATTTTAACCATATTTATAAACAAATTCGTAGTTTAGCTGTTTTTCAGTAATTAACTTCGTTATTAAACACGAAATTAACTTAAAATATCTTTCCAGTGACGTTTCGCTGTGATTCTCTGCAAATTAGCAAGAATTTTTCAATATTAAACAATTTTTTAGAAATAAATGCACAGTTTGGCTACTATGTTTGGCAACTGACTTTTTGCAAAATTTCTATGCAAATTCTCAGCTGTGTTAATTATTTAAAAAATTATTGATTTATTTTCACCTTTTTTATAAATAAATTCACAGTTTCGCTATTTTTAATAGTTGGCTTAGTTACTATTAACGAAATCAACTAAAAATATCTATCCAGTGACTCTTCGCTAGGATTGTTTGCAAATTAATAATGATTTTTAATTATTAAAGAAATTTTTATGAAGAAATGTATAGTTCGGCTATTATGTTTGGCTCGCTGTTTTTTACCGAATTAGCTAAAAATGTCTTGCCAAGTAACTTTTCGCGATAATACTTTGCAAATTCTCAGTAATTTTTAATTATTTAAACTACTTTTGAATTATTTTAACAATTTTTATAAACAAATTCGTAGTTTCGCTATTTTTCAATCATTCTTAATTATTTATAACGAAATCAACTAAAAATATCGTCCCAATGACTTTCGCTATGATTCTCTGCAAATTGGAAAGAATTTTTAATTAATAAAACATCTTTTATAAGTAGATGAAAGGTTTGGCTATTATGTTTGGCTCAATGTTTTTACGTAATCAACTAAAAAGGTCTTGTCAAATGACTTTTTTGAAATTTCAATGCAAATTCTCAACCATTTTTAATTGTTTAAACAACTTTTAACAATTTTTATAAACAAATTGACAGTTTTGCTATTTTTCAATGAATGGCTTCAATTATTTTTAACGAAATCAACCAAAATATCTGAATGGATGTTTTTTAAGCGCCTGTTTTTTAAATGATATTGTTATTGTCTGAATTCCTGGCTTACTTTTACATATTTACCTTGACATGATTGCTTTCTCAAATTAACAAAATATCTAACGAGTTTCTGGCACAGCTTGCAAACGTAAGTTTCCAAAAACTAATTTCTTGCTTTCGAGTTAAATTCCACTAATGTCAAATAACTCTAATGAAAGAATTGCCTTCTTGTGGTCTTTTGATTGTACCAATTAGAAAATTGTGTCTCGTTCGCGTCGACAAGATGAAAAAAAGAACAAATTGAGAATTGAATGCTATCCGTAGGACTGTATGACGAGGGCACTGTAAGGCGCAGAGTATCCGTCGATAGATCTGGATTAGATATTAACGAAGGTAATATTCATTGAAAAGGGTCAGGGTGATGCTCGGTTCATGAAATGCCACTGATAATCACAATCATATATTTTTACAACTAATTTTATTTCTTTTAGTTCAGGAATTTCCGTACAATTTTCTTGATTTATCACTTTTTACAAACAAAGCATGTCATTTATTTTTTATAATTTATTAAATCCTCATCATACTTTTGTATGTATTCTCTTTGGCATTTCACGAGAGGACATCGCCTTTCTCAATAGGGCCATTGACCCTGACCAAAATTTCTCGTAGTAATTTTCATTGCACTTTACGGTCCTCTCTTGGTCTCTTTTTCCCGTGGGGAATTGTTCGTGCACATAATCATTGGGGAATGGATTAGAGCCACTGTGAGACGCTTTCGAGTGCCGCTCGGCTCTCGCATGCGGAGAACCACTGGTCTGGTAGAGAGGAAGATGCGCATTGAGCGTGCGCGCGCAAGCTGGGCACGCGCGTTGCTGCGCTTGCATCAGTACAGTGGTTCTCCGCATGTGAGATCCGAGCTGCAGTGACTCTAATCTGTTCTCTGATAATCATTAATCACTCGGTATCACTTAACGTTTTCAAATTGGCATTCGACACCTTGTTGGCGACGTAAACGAACAATTTAGTGTGAAAAATTATTTTAAAAACATAAAGAAAAGTATGCAGCGCTTTGCGCGTTACTTTTCCAACGAAAAAAATTAATCCTTTCTTACCGATGGTTCTCTTGTTTCTTCATTTTTGTGCTGCCCCCACCGTGTAGGGCTGCCCTACATGCTGGAGCGTGCTGGCCTAGACGTCCAACAAGGTACTGTCAACTTACCTTCGTGTGGCTTCAAGAGAATCGTTGAAAGATGTCTTTTGCATGTCCAAACAGATCGTGAGTCGAATGAACAAATCTGGCAAATACTTTTCTTCTTTGAGCAAAATGAAACTGATCAAACCATAAAAGCATTTGTGTGATTAATCAGTTCAAAAACAACTTTTCAAGCAAGTTTTGCATGATGTTCAGGGTCTAAATTGTTGCAAAGTTTGGCCGATACACCTTTTTTTATTTCGACACAAATAAAGATATTTTTATTTATTTTTTACACTATAGCTTAAACTCAAACCAAAACAGACTATTCGTTAACAAACAACTTGAATTGGCAACCAGATTAATTAATTTTTTAACGAAGTAATTAAATTTCCAACTACAAAGATGAATTTTCAATGAAAAAATAAATTTTTCACAAAGATCAACTTTTAACCCAGCAGTTGGATTTTTATGAAATAATAAATAATTCTCAATACAAAATTTATTAGATAATAATTCAATCAAAAATGATTTTAATTTTTAATTTAAAAAATGATATTCAGACAAAAAGTGCGACTTTGAAACAAAACGGTTAAATTTTCAACAAAATCATTAAATTTTTGACCAAATAATAAAATTGTTCACCAAAAAAGAAGATTTTTTATCTAAAAATATAATAATAGACTATTAAACCAAAGAAATGAATTTACAACCAAAAATATTAGGATTTTCAGCCCAAGAGATGAGATTTTAACTAAAATGACGAATCGTCAACTAAAAAAATTAATTAATTAATTAATATTTAAATTTTCAGTTAAAAAAATTCATTTTAAACAAATAAGTATGATTTTTCAACATTATTATTTAATAGTTCAACAAAAGATATCATTTATCATCTAAAGTGCTATCGAATTATAAAAAAAAATCCAGAAAATTGTTAAATTTTATTGCAAAAAAGAATGATATTTTTTAATTGTTGAGTTTTCAAAAAAATAATTACATTTTTATCGAAAAAGATTAATTTTCAACTTAAATTATTAATCTAAATTAAAAACAGTTGAATTTTCTCTCAAAAGTGACTTTTCAGTCAAGAAAGAAAAAAATTAAATTATATGATTTAATTTTTAACCCGAAAAGACGAATTTTCAATAAAAAAATGTCTTTTCAAGAAAATTGTAGAATTTTCAGCAAAAAAATTACATTTTCAAACAAGAAAGATCAAATTTAAAACGAAAATAACAAACTTACATGCAAAAAAGATTTTTCAGCCGAAAAATAAAAAAATTACAATTAAAAAGTCGAATATTGAAGCCTTAATCACGAATTATCAATTAAATAATTAAATTATCAACGAAAAAAGAGGAATTCTCAACTGAAAAATTAATGGTAGTCTTTTCAACCAAACATATTTAACTTTAAAAAGACAATAGTTATATTTTAAATCAAAAAGGATGACTTTTTGAGAAAAATGTTGAATTTTTAGCAAAATAATTAAAATTTTAAAGAAGGAAGGTAAATTTTTAAACCAAAATGATGAAATTTCGTCAAAAAATATTCTTTAGTCTAGAAATAAAAAAAGCTAACTAAATGGTTAAATTTTTAACCAAAAAAGATGAATTTTAAACGAAACGTTTAAATTGCTAAAAAAATAATTAAATTGTCAACAACAAAAAGAAGGATTCTCATCGAAAGAAAAGAAATTGCAATTGAAAGGCTTAATTTTCAAAAAAATAATGAAATTTTCTACAAGAAAGAGGAAATAACTAACTCTATAAAAAGTTTTTGTGTTTTTTATTATGCTAAAAAACTAAAAAAAAATTTGTTTAGAAAATAAAATTAATTATCGATTGCAAAATTTTTGATTTTAGACTACGCAAGTTTAAACCTAGAATACACCAAGTGTATTGGACCACCCAACAGTTTAGGCCCTGATGATAATTATTAGGAAAGAAAATGTAGATTAGGTTTTTAAAAACAATTCGTGGTCAGCATTCTAATTGAGCAATGGAAAGAAAGGAAAGTACAATAGCTTAAAAAATAATTATTTCAAAAAATTATTCACAGGGTGTTGACTTTACAAGATTTTATTTAAAAATTTAAATACTTTTATTTATTTTTTTATTATCCAACTTCCCCTCACGCAGCTGAGGGAGCGGCCCTTAACAGCTGCGTGAGGGACCACAATTGCGTGAGGTTTGATTAAATGGGCACTGTTCAAAAATATATTTTTTGAATGCTTCGGAACACTCCATTTTTTAAAAAAGCGACACCCTGTTATGAATTGCAGAGAAGAAAAATAATTTGCCTTTCTTTATTCGTAAGACCCACTTCTCTATTTGAAGAATTTATTTCCGAAATTTACTCATTACTAAAAATAAAAATAGCAGTACATGAATAAAAAATAAATATGAATATTATGCGTGAAAGTATATTTTAGGAAATAAGCTCTTCAACTTTAATCAAAATCTTTTCATCTTCACTTTTTCTCTAGTAACACATCTTACCTTTTTCATAGGCTTTTCATGAATTTTTGTTATTTTTTGTAAGTTTGTTTTATTTTTGTATTTGAGGGATCGGAATCTACAACCACCTATACATTTTATAATTGCGTTTCTTTTTTCTCTAAACAAAAAAGTTAAATTTTTAATGAAAAGAGATTTTTCTGTCAAGAAAGGACAAGATTTTCCATCATATTATAATTTGAGGGGAAAAATAATTTTTAATACAAAATAAAAATGTCAAAAAGCCATTCAAAAAGGTTTTTGAAGATTTTAGGTATGTCGAAAACGTATTTAGAAAATTGGTAAAAACTTTTTTTTTATCCACAGGATTTTGGCAAATCTTAGAAATCATTTAAAAGTTTTTAAATGTCTTAAATCTCCTAAAAACTTCTAAAATTCCTAAAAATCTTTCGAATTATATAAAAAAAAATTTCCTTAAAATTTTGCAGGTTCTTTTTTATAGTTTTGGAAATCTTTTGAATAATCTACAAAAATGTTTCTATTAATTAAATTTGAAAAGTGAGGTACACAGATTTTCCATTGACAATAAGATATATTATGTCCTGCAAGGATTTAAAAAAAAATTAAAAATTACGTGAGCTAAACCTTATTGAATTTTTGGGTTCCGTTACTTTTTTCAAAAATTCAGTTTTCCAATCTGGAATTAGCAGTCTGAACTCTCTAATCAGGGTTAGCAGTCCAGCCTCTTCAATTTGGGGTTAGCAGTCTAAACTCGCCAATCTGGGGTTAGCAGTCGAAACTCTCCAATCTGGGGCGTTCAGACTGCTAACCCCAGATTGGAGAGTTCTAACTGCTAACTCCAGATTGAAGAGGTTAGACTGCTAGCCCCAGATTGTATAGTTTAGACTGATAAAACCATATTGTAGGTGTTAGATTGCTAAAACGATATTGAAGAGCTTAGATTGCTAACCCCAGATTGGAGAGTTTAGACTTCTAATCCCAGATTGGAAAGTTTAGACTGTCAACCCATATTTGAGAGTTTCGACTGCTAACCCCGGATTGAAGAGTTTAGAGTGCTAACCCCAGTTCGAGCTTAAAGCAATGCTGTACCGGTGTAAGCTAGCACCCCCCAACAGAAAATTAATTTTTTGAAAAACGAAACGGAGACCAAAATTCTTAATTCGAACCCAAAAAAGTTCAAAATTCTGAACCACACTTTTATAAGTAAGCCTGGCGGTTATAGAATCCGGCCCCTCAATTTTTTTTAAACTGGTAAAACTGAGAAGTAACTTTGTTGTATTTCAGTTTGAGTATTTGATTTTTATTAGATAAATTCCTAGCCTCTCTGAAATGCTAAAAAAAGATATAGAATCTTCTCGAGCGAAGCTTACATCAACCTATCCGCATTTAGAAAGTCTGCTTGTTTACACCGCAAGTATAAACATGCAAAAAGACAGCGTGTCTTACGTCCGTTGCGTTAAAGCCATTAGCACGTATTGGCGTTGTTTACTTTGAATCGATACCAAGAAGACTCATTCTTTTTACAGAAATTCAACGTAATAGGGAATTTTACAAAAACGCCGACGTAAGACCACCGTTCACGTACGCCTCCTTAATTCGGCAGGTGAGTCCAAATAAATTTAAAAAGAAACAATACGACTGAAAAAAAATGCGAGAAAAATATTTTTGTAATGTCTTTGTTTGTAGCAAAATTGTCTGGAAGGTATAGGTTTATGCTATATTACATTGACGCAAAATATTTGGTCAGCATTGTCTTAAATTTTGAGTAAAAGGACATTTTTTCTTTTTTTCCGATATTTATCTCCATTATTTTCGTTACAGTCGATAATCGAATCTCCGGATAAGCAGCTGACGTTGAACGAAATTTACAACTGGTTTCAAAATACGTTCTGCTATTTCCGACGCAACGCAGCTACATGGAAGGTATACCTCAATATCCTAATTATCTAAAAAATTAGGACTTGCATTTAAGCCCGAGGTTTTCGCTTTAATAGCAAATTTTATCTGCCATAGTAAGGGCGTAGTTTAGAGCCACTGTGAAGTCAGCTGTCGATCGCAGCTCGGCTATCACATGTTGAGAACCCCGGTTAGACCAGCGGAAAGCGTGCGCCCCCACTCCGTGGCGTGTCGGCGCGCGCACGTTTCAACGCGTTTCCCTCTCTGTCGCCGACGGTTCTGCGCATGTGAAAGCCAAGATGCGTTCGGCAGCTAGCTTCACAGTGGTTCTCATCCGCTCCCTGACCATGACGCTCTGCCATGAGCTTCGAAAATCTTTGCTACTACAACGAAAACATTTTCTGTCCTATCAAAGACATTTTTCTTAGGAAAGCAAACGTAATTAACGACTTGTTTTCGCCATTCATATTTTGGAAAAATATGAAAAGCGAATTTTTTCTTTCCGTGAGACATCGCTGCGTTCAAAACTAGTTCAAGAAAGGTAATCTGAAAGCAGGATGGGGAAGCTGCACTTTCACTTCTTGGTAAGATCCCTCTTGGTCGGAATCTCCTTTGACAATTTAATCGAGATTGAGTAAAAATTTTGATCAAAATTAGTCCATTTTTTTTGCTCAGTGCGAATGGAATTTTTAGAGGGGATTTTGTCCAGAAAGGATTTTGTCAAGAAGAGAAAGCAGTATTCCCGCAGGATGGATAATTTTCTCGATATGATATTTCGAAAGGTAGAGGATGTTTATTTTGGTGGGTCGAAAAAGCCGAATTTTCGAAACTAAAAGCAGCGTATTACGGAAAAGTTTTCTTTAGGGAAAATAAATAGATCGTAAAACAAAAAGTTGGAATAGGTACGCATCGGAATCTAGATTTTTATTTATAGCTAATTTAAAAAAAGTTGTATTTTTTCAAAGCCTCTAAATTCCTTAAATTCCTTGAATTCTTTTAAATTCCTTAAATCTTCTAAATTTCCTGAATTGTTTTAAATTTCACAAAATCTTATATATTTGATTAATTCTCTTAAATTCCTCGAATTCTTCTAAATTCTTTAATTCTTCTAGAGCCCTGGAATTCTTTTAAATTCCTTAAATTCTTCCAAATTTTTTTAATTCTTCTAAATTCCATAAAATCTTCTTAATTCCTCGAATTCTTCTCAATCTCTTGAACTCTTTTAAATTTCTTAAATTCCTTTATATTTTTTAAATTCTTTAAAATTTGCTGAATTCTTAATAAATTCCTTGAATTATTTAAATTCCTTTAATCTTTTTAATTTGTTGAATTCTTCGAAATTCCTTGAATTTCTTTAAATACCTTAAATTCTTTGAATTCTTCTAAATTCAATAAAATCTTCTTAATTCCTCGAATTCTTTTAAATTCCTTATATCTTATAAATTTCTTGAATTTGCCTAAATTCCTTTAATTCTTTAAATTCCTAGCATTCTTCTAAATTCCTCGAATTCTACTAAATTGCTTAAATTCTTATAAATTCCTTGAATTAAAAATTCTTGAATTCCTTTAAATTCCTTCATTTCTTTGAATTCCTCTAAATTCTTTGAATTCTTCTAAATTCCATAAAATCTTCTTAATTCCTCGAATTCTTTTAAATTCCTTATATCTTCTGAATTTCTTGAATTTGCCTAAATTCCTTTAATCCTTTTAAATTCCTCGCATTCTTCTAAATTCCTCGAATTCTACTAAATTGCTTAAATTCTTCTAAATTCCTTGAATTAAAAATTCTTGAATTCCTTTAAATTTCTTAATTTCTTTGAATTCCTCTAAATTCTTTGAATTCTTCTTAATTCCTCCAATTCTTCTCAATTTCTTGAACTCTTTTGAATTTCTTAAATTCTTCTATACTTTTTAATTCTTTAACATTTCTTGAATTCGAATAAATTTCTTGAATTAGAATAAATTTCTTCGATTCGAATAAATTCCTTGAATTCCTTAAATTCCTTTAATCTTCTGAATTTCTTGAATTCTCCTAAATTCCTTTGACTATCCTAAATTCTTGAATTCTTCTACAATCCTCGGATTCTTCTATATTCTATATTTTTGTAATCATCTTAAATTCCTTGAATTCTTTTAAATTCCTCGATTTCTTCTAAATCCCTGAAATTCTTTTAAATTCCTTAAATTCTTACAAATTTCTTGAATTATTCTAAATTCCTTGAATTTCTTTAAATTCCTTAAATTCTTTGAATTCTTCTAAATTACATAAATTCTTCTTAGTTCCTAGAATTCTTCTGAATGTCGTGAATTCGTTTAAATTTCTTAAATTCTTCTTTATTATTTAAATTATTTTAAATCTCTTGAATTCTTCTAAATTCCTTAAATTCCTCGAATTCTTCTGAATTTCTGGAACTCTTTTAAATTTCTTGAATTCTTCTATATTTTTTAAATCCTTTTAAATATTTTGAATTCTTTTATATTCCTTAAATCTTCTGAATTTCCTTAATTGTTCTAAATTCCGTTAATTCTTCTAAATTTCTCAAAATCTTCTATATTTTTTTAATCCTCTTAAATTCCTCGAATTCTTCTGAATTTCTTGAACTCTTGTAATTTTCTTGAATTCCTGTATTCTTTTAAAATTCTTTTAAATTTGTTGAATTCTTTAAATTCCTTTAATCTTTTGAATTTCATGAATTCTTCTAAATTCCTTGAATACAAAATTCTTGAATTTCTTTAAATACCCTAAATTCTTAGAATTCTTCCAAATTCCATAAAATCTTCTTAATTCCTTGAATTATTCTGAATTTCGTGAACTCTTTTGAATTTCTTGAATTATTATAAATTCCTTCAATTCTTTAAATTACTTTAATCTTTTGAATTTCTTTAATTCTTCTAAATTCCTTGAATTATAAATTCTTGAATTCCTTTAAATTCCTTAAATTCTTTTAAATTCTTTGAATTCCTCTAAATTCCTTCAATTCTTCTTAATTCCTCGAATTCTTCTCAATTTCTTGAACTTTTTTAAATTTCCTAAATTCTTCTATATTTTTAAATTCTTTTAAATTTCTTGAGTTCGAATAAATTTCTTCAATTCAAATAAATTCCTTGAATTCTTTAAATTCCTTTAATCTTCTGAATTTCTTGAATTCTTCTAAATTCTTCATTCTTTTTAATTACTCCAATTCTTCTGTATTTTTGTAATACTCTTAAATACCTTGAATTCTTTTTAATTTCTTAAATTCTTCTATATTTTTTCTAATTTCTTGTATTCGAATAAATTCCTTGAAGTCCTTAAATTCTTCTAAATTCCTTGAATTCAAAATTCTTGATTTACTTTAAATTCCTTAAATTGTTTGAATTCTTCTAAATTCCATAAATTCTTCTTAATTCCTCGAATTCTTCTGAATTTAGCGAACTCGTTTAAATTTCTTAAATTCTTCTATATTATTTAAATTCTATTAAATTGCATGAATTCTTCTAAATTCCTTGAATTCCTTAAATTTCTTTAATCTTCTGAATTCTACTAAATTCCTTTGATTCTTCTAAATTCGTGAATTCTTCGGAATTCTTTTAAATTCCCTAAATTCTTCTCAATTTCTTGAATTCTTATAAATTTCTTAAATTCCTGGAATTCTTGTGAATTTCTTGAACTCTTTTAAATTTCTTGAATTCTTCTATATTTTTAAAATCCTTTTAAATATCTTGAACTCTTTTAAATTTCTTGAATTCTTCTATATTTTTAAAATCCTTTTAAATATCTTGAATTCTTATAAATTCCTTGAATTCTTTAAATTACTTTAATCTTTTGAATTCCTTGAATTCTTCTAAAGTCCTTTAATTTTTTTAAATTCCTTAAATCTTCTAGATTTCTTGAAGTTGTCTAAATTCCTTTAATTCTTCTAAATTCCTTGCATTAAAAATTCTTGAATTCCTTTCAATTCCTTAAATTCTTCGAATTCCTCTAAATTTCTTAAATTCTTCTTAATTCCTCGTATTCTTCTATATTTTGTAATCGTCTTAAATTCCTTGAATTCTTTTAAATTCCTCGAATTCTTCTAAATTCCTTGAATTCTTTTAAATTACTCGAATTCTTCTAAATTCTGGAATTCTTCTAAAGTCCTCTAATTCCTTTAAATTTCTTAAATCTTCTGAATTTCTTGAATTATTTCTCTAAATTCCTTTAATTTTTCTAAATTCTTGAATTCTTCTAAATTCCTCGAATTCTTCTAAATTCCTTAAATTATTTTTAATTCCTTGAATTCTTTGCAATTTATCTGACTTTCATGCATTTATTTTAAAGTGCTGGAATTTTAAAGAATTTAGAACATTTTAATAAATATAGCGTATTCAGGAAGTTCTGAGTTTAATTTTATTTAAAAAATGTACAATTAACAAAATTAACAAATATTATTAGAGGCGCATTTCCAAAAAATAAACTATTTTCTACAACCATTTTTTTTTAATTTCTAATTTTATATTATTTCTTAATAACGAACATTTCTTTTAAAAAATTCGCCTTCACTTTTTGGAAGATAAAAAACTTTTTTAAAAATTGATCAAAAACATCGAGTCCGATGCGCAAGGGACCAACATTAAAAGGTTTCAATTTTTTCGTGTTATCTGAATAATTATACGCTTTGTCGTTATTATCTGATTCTATTTGACCCCCGATATTTTACATTTTTGTTTATCAAAATGTACAATTAACAAAATCCAAAAAATTTGTTTTTTGCGAATTCTTGCAAAAATCGAATGTCTATCCAATTTTTTGTCATTTCTAATTTCAATATCATTATTTTAAATTTAATTATACTCACTTTTTACTCACAAAAAAATGCGCTGTAATTTTTAGGACAACAGAAAATTTATAAAAAAATTAGAACTTTTAAGCTATAAAATACGTATTGCGGTTACATTTATTTTAAAAATTAATAATTGATAGTCTCACTAATATAATGATTAATAAAATATAAAAATTTTAATTAAGTAATAAAATTTTCATACAGTTTTTCCTTTGTTTTTTATCAAGTATTCCTTCTTCTGGAATTTTCTTCTCTAGAGAAAACTTTTCACACCACGCCCTTTCTACTTTTAAAAATTTGGGTATTTCGGCTCACCCTAATTTTTATGGAATTCGCAATAGGAGTTCAATAGTTTTTATCAATATAATATAGCATTAAATAGTCAGTGATTAGAAAGAACTATTTTAGTTACTAAAATAACAGATACATACATCAGAATATTTACAAAAAATTCAGTAACAACAAGTAAGAGATTGCCAAAGTCATAAATATTTTAAATAATTCAAAATGCTGTTTTTTAACAGGAAAAGGTGGAACAAGCTTTTCCTATTTCAAGCCAATCTTTTTTGTATTATAGGAGAAGATCGGTAACCCTTTGTTTATTATTCACTTCCGCTAATGCTTCTTCTTTCCACATAAATTTAGTTCATTCTTATTTTTCTCACAAAAAAAGTATCGCTTCCTTAATTTTGACTTAAAAACTGATTTTAGATTTAAAGTAGAATTCCAAACCTTTATTTTTACACTTTTATATAATTTGCGCGTTATTAGGGTTTCGTCCATCTTAATTTTTTTCGTGTGGGGAGGGGCGTGCGGGGAGGGGCGAGGTGGGGAGGGAATTGTATTAGAGGGGCTGTAATGGGCCGGAAGTGAGAGGAAAGGGAGCAGGGATGGAGATGAGAGGGGAGGGAAATTAGAAGAAATGCAGAGAAGTAGAGGGATGGAGAATTAGAAGAGGGGAATATAAGTAGGGGCAGAGAAAGTTAAGGTGGGGAAGTATCGGAGGAAAAGAAAGGGAGGGGAGGGCTTGTTACGCTACGAAACCCTTTTTTTGTAGGCGCAAAGCGCCTACTTTAACTGATTTAAAAAAAAAAAAAGATCCGGAATTTTCGACTTGATCGAGTAGCATCAAGAAGACTATCTCGGATGTATGAACGCCTGCGCGTTGAAATGTGTGTGCGAGTGAGTGTGCGAGAAATTGACGTATGCCATAAAGCTTTGCCTCGCATGAATCTGTGTTCATGAAAATATTTTTAAAAAATAAGACAAACAAAAATACAGGTTTCCACGAGCAGCATCCGGACCACTCGACAAAGAATGGATCACCATGTAGCCGAACAAGTTTAGGCTCTGACATGTTCAGCCCTGCGGCATGAATTGTTGTCGTTGCCCCTAGATTTAGAAACCTAGCTGTGCATTAACAATACGAGAATGCCTCAAATCGTGCCTCTTTCAATTAATCGTTTTAGTTATTATTTATTCTGTTTGCCTTATTTTACAATGACTATACCAGTACACTTTTATTACCGGCGCGATTAATACCCTCAATCCAAACTCAATTCTCTTCCAATCTTCCAACAGATACTTTACATTTTAAATGGATCATCCCGTCTTTCATCTTCCTTTCATATTACTCGACTTGGCATTGTCACCTTAGATGCTTTCACTTAGTAGCTTTTTATTAGTAAATGTAAATATTGCTTACCTGGATAGATTTTTTTCATATGTACCATTAGCGAAAGGAAGAAGTTGAAGTATTAAATAAAAAAAATTGAATTAAATACAGTGAAGCCCGGAGATAGTGCCGCTGGAGTTAGTTTTTCCGAGAATTGACACCGCGCCGCCGGGATGGGTGAGAGTATATGCGGGCCGATGGGGGGGGGGTACACTCAGGTGTGGAAAAAAGAGAGAAACATGAGCGGGACCAAATAGTTCGGAATCCCCAACTATAGGTCCAATGCCAGTCCCAAAACCGGCACTAACTTCGGGGTTCACTGTAGTTACGAGATTCTTTGAACTCTTTTATATTTATCTGAACTCCATGCATTTTTTAGTATATTTTAGTATATTTTTAATAATTATTTTCAACTCAATTGAATTTCGTTGAATTCTTTGGATTCTGTTGAATTCTTTAAATTGAATTAAATAATTTTTAACTCCTGATAATTATCTTGAATTATTTTAATTTTCTTGAAATATTCTGAATTCTCTGAATGTCTAAATTGCCAGTTTTTTTTAAATCACCTGATTTTTTAAAAATAATTGCACTAAATCTATTAAATTATTTTATCCTTCTCAGTTTCATAAATTTTTTCAATTCTTTGAATTCCTCGAATTCCTTGAAATAAAAAACTCCTTAAATGGTTTTTATTTTCTGAATAACTAAGATTATCCTAATTCATTCAATACTCATTAATTCATTTAATTATCTTAATTCCTTAAATTCTTTCAAGTATATGGAATTTTTCGGAATCCATTGAATAATCTCAATTCCTTGAATTATCTTAATTCCTAGAATTGCCTGAGGTCCTTGAATTCTCTGAATTACTTTAATCCTGTTAATGCTCAGAATTCTTCTAAATTGATTAAATTATCTGAATCCCTTGAATTCTCTGGATTTATTGAATTCCCAGAATTA
>JAWWLR010000034.1:112218573-112232147 GCA_035041075.1 Acraspis erinacei
TATAATTTAAGAAGTTCAAGGAATTCATCGGATTTAAGGAATTTATCGAATTTAAGCAATTCCTACAATTTAAGACATTTTTATAACTCAAGGACATCAGGAAATTATTTAGATTTTACTGTAATTCTTTTGAATTGACATTGAATTGCTTTGAATTATTATAAGTTTCCGGATTTTTTTTTAATCCTTGAATGATTCTAAATTTCATGAATTTCTCTAAGTTCCTTGCATTATTTTGATGTCTTTGAAACTTCAGAACTTCATAAAAAGGCATCGAGAATTAGGAAGAATTCAAGGAATTGCATGAATTCATAGAATCCAGAGAGTTTGATGAATTTGTAGAATTCAAGGACTTTATAGAATTCAAGGACTTTATAGAATTCAAGGATTTATGAGATTCCCTTAATTATTTTGTTCTGCCAACTCCATCAATTCTGTTAATTCTTTGAATTCTATTAATTACTTGAATTTTCTTAATACCTTTAATTTTTCTCAATTACTTAAATTATCCTAATTATTTTAATTCCCTGAATTATCTTCATTCCTTGAATTCCCATAATTGTTTTAATTGTCTTCATACCTTAAATTTTCTTAATTCTTTCAATACTTCTAAAATCCCTAAATTCCTCAATGATTTTATTTCTTGACATTTCTTTTTTTCTCTTAATTCCTTTAATTCTCCTAAATTCGGTGAATTTCTTGAATTATCTTAAATCCGTGAATTCTTCTAGATTCCAGAAATGATCCTAATTCCTTGAATTTCCTGAATTCCTCGAATTATTTTAATTCTATTATTGACTTGAATTCTCTTAATTCCTTGAATTTCCTGAATTCCCCGAATTATTTTAATTATAGTATTGACTTGAATTCTCTTAATTCCTTGAATTTCATAAATTATTTGAATTATCTTATTTCCTTCAGTTCCTTAAATTCTTTCAAATGTCCCGAATTCATTGAATTCTCTAAATTATTTTGGATTTCTTAATTCCTTGAATTCTATGAATGTCCTTAATTATTTTAATTTTCTTAATTCCTCAATTTATCTTCATTCTTTGAATTGCCTGGATTATTTTAACTCTTTCCTTTATATTTCTTGCATTATTTTAATTCCCTAACTTCTCTTAATTCCTTGCATTCTATTTATTCCTGAAATCTAATTAATTCCATGGTTTCTCTATATTTCTCGAATTCTTTGAAATTTCAATAATTCAAGGAATGCCAAGCATTCAGGGAATTGTAAAAACTTCAAGAAATTTATAAGAATTCCAGAAACTTAGTAAATTCAGGGAATTTAGAAGAATTTAATTTAAATTCACAGGAATTCAAATGATCTAAAGAGATCACACTAAATTCTGAGCGTGGTTCTTTTAACATGGACGTAAAAAATAAAAAGTATTCACAAAAATGTAATAATTATCAAATATACTTGAACTTCTTCCCTTCAAAATAGTTGAATGAAAGAGCGAAACCTGTGCCATGAATGCTTGGTCTGCCTCTTCTTTTTTTCCTAATTTACAAAAAAAAATGTTTTTAGTTATCAAGTAGAAAATAGAATAGAATAGAATAGAATCAATCATATAGAATGGTGACAGTGTCATGCTAGAAAAAAAACACTGAAAACATGAAAAATAATCCTGAATTCTCCTTATTCCTGATTGCCTCGGCCCCTGAAGAGGCCCCTGTCACTCCTGTTTAATGAGTTTACCCACCCTGACGACACTTTGCTAGTGCCGTGCAAATCCATCGCACACTACCTACATCGTTCGATCGCCGAGTCGTCATTGAGTTGGCTTCGTTAGTTTTTGCGTTGCTTATTTAGTCTGTGTATTATTTTGTATAGAACGCAGTGCGACACAACCTGTCTCTCCACAAATGTTTCATGCGAGTCGAAAATGTGAAAGGGGCCGTTTGGACGGTGGACGAAGTGGAGTTTTACAAGAGACGTCCTCAACGCGCTTGCAGCACGACTGGGTACGTTAGCCCCACACGCGCGTCTTTCTTTTTTTATCTTTCTCCATTCTTCACTCTTCATTCTTCACCTTTATATCTCTTTTTTCAAGATTTATCAATTCAATCGATCAACAGCTCCACGATAGAAAAAAAATCACATCCGCCACACACACACAAACACACACACACACAAACACACACCCGTTCATCAAAACCTCGTCCGACACAGAAAAAGCTGGGTGGAAGAAACGTTGCAGATAATGGGTGGACTCGTTTTCGCGAAGTCTCCGCTAGCCTTCCCTCTGCCGGCGTCTAGCGGAAACTTCGCGGCAACGAGTTCACCCATTATCTGCAGCGTTCATTAGAACCAAGCTTTTTTTGTGCCCTTGTCCTTATCAACTCTAATTTTACATTATATCTGTTTCTCTTTCTCTTATGCTCTCCTACACTCAACTGTTTACTCTCAACATGTGTGTATTCTGCTTACCATTTTTTACAAATAACCAATTTTCCTCTTTACGTATTTTAATACTCTATTTTAATATTCTATTTAATATTCTATTTTTACTATATTTATATATGTGTATATATGTCTATTTTTAGATTTATAAACGATTTTTAGCTCCTTTATATATTTTATAATCTCTTCTAGGTATAATGCTCAAAAGGTGCTCATCACCTTGCGATTTTTATCTTTACGCTTTTTTAGACCTCTCGTAATTCTAGTGTGTGTTTTTATATATTTGAACAATTTTATTATATGTGATATTTATATGTGTACCTGTTCAAATCATGCCATTTTTATCTTTACTTGTCGCTTGTGTCCTTTCGTGTCAGTCTGTTTGTATGTCTGTGTCTGTCTCTTTACTGAACAAAAGTTGCTCGAGAAAAACTGTTTTATTTCGATTTGATGATCTTTGAAAATTAGTTTAGATTGTTTAAACAAATCTGAGTACAACGGAACCTAGTTGAAAATTAAAATAATCAAAAATTTAATGTATTTATTTGAAATAAAAGTTGTTGAGAGCGACTCTTGACTTGTTGAAGTGTAATCCTGCGTGTGTGAATCTTAAATTAGAGCTCGTCATGTGGACCCTGCGTTGTGGAGGATGCGTGTCGTGTGTGAGAGTGATGAAAAGTAGAAAAGGAGTGTGCTTAACCAGCATGTGGGCTTTGCAGCGACTAACAGCAAGATTTGGGAAAAAGGCGCAGTCTTGAATCATGCGGAATCCCGGAGCTGAAAACGTCACGAGAAACATAAAAAAAGCAAAATAAAAAAACAGAAAAGTCTGTTATTGCACGTGTCAGGTAGTTGAAGGAGTCGCTAAATCACACCATTTATCTCCCCGCCTTCTTTTTTACAAATCTCTTTACTACCTATTTTTTCTCAATTTTTTTTTTAAATAATTGCCGTTTAAGTGCACGTAAGCGAGCAACTGATCAGTTGCAATCTTGAGCGACAGGTGATTGGTCGTAGCTGACAAAGGCGCGGCATGAAAATTTGACTTGAAAAAAAAAATCGCCTAGAGCGAGAATCGAACCAATCGAACCAGAAAGATGAGCGAGCGCCGAAGCCCAGAACCAACCAACAACCTTGTCTTTTTTACTCTCTTTTCTCTATTTCTTGGTGGTCTTGTCTGTGTATACAGAACGCGATCCGCACCAATCTATCATTGCACAAGTGTTTTGTGCGCTATGAGGACGACTTCGGGTCATTCTGGATGGTGGACGACGCCGAGTTCGTAAAGCGGCGGCATCTGTCCCGCGGCCGTCCCAGGAAATATGACCCAACCCCATCACCCACTCCACCCCACCTCTCCGCACAGTAAGCACTACCACTTTTTAGAATTCTGCTGCTGGCTGCCAAGACGTTCTGACAGTCCGTCTCATACTATCTTTCTGTCTCTTTCTCTGTATCTCTTTCTCTCCCTCTCCCTCTGCCTTTTCTCGAAAAATAATTTTCAAAAATCTAACAGCTCTTACTGAATCGCTGTTTCCACAATTTTCTGGAATTTTGTCAAAATTCTCCACTGCGAATTAGGAAGAAAAATTCTAAATAGGTTTTTCCCGATTGGAATTCCGCTTTTGATTGAAAATAGTCAACCAGATCTGTTGGAATAATTTCAGTACTAAGGAAGAAAATTCAAAATTAGCATTCCCGTGTAGAATGATAAATTTTTTATTTAAAATAACATCGTCCATTGCTTTTTTAGTTAATCCTCGAATAACCAGAAGACCGTCAATTTTATTCAATTCCATGAGTTCTGTGAATTCTGTGAAATTCTACTAAATCTGCGAATTCAGTGGATTTTTTTAATTGCATGAATTCTATGAATTACTTGCATTCTCACAATTTCTTGAGTTCTCCCGATTCCTTCAATTGTCGCAATTTCTCGAATTCTCCCAATTCCTTAAATTCTTCCAAATTCTTGAATTCTTTCAATTCCTTAAAATCTCAAAAGTCCTTGAATTCCCAAAATTTCTTGAATTCTCCTAATTTATTGCATTCTCTAAATTAATAGAAATCTCCAAATTCCTTTAAATCTCAAAATTTTCTTGAATTCTCTAAATTCTCTTGAATTCTCTAAATTCTTAGAATTCTCCAAAGTCCTAGAATTATTTCAATTCTTAGAACTCTACCAATTCCTTGAATTATTCAAATTCCTTTAAATCCCAAAATTCCATAAATTCTCTAAATTTTTAAATCTTTCTAAATCTCTTGAATTCTTCCAGTTCCTTGAATTCCCCTTAATTCCAGGAATTCACTAAATTTCTTGAATTCTCCTAATTTATTATATTCTCTAAATTAATAGAAATCTCCAAATTCCTTTAAGTCTCAAAATTTCTTAGAACTCTACCAATGCCTTGAATTATCTAAATTCCTTTAAATCCCAAAATTCCTTAAATTTTCTAAATTCGTGAATCTCTCTAAATTCCTTGAATTCTTCCAGTTCCTTGAATGCCCCTTAATTCCGTGAATTCTGTAAATTCCATGAACTCTCCAAATTCCGTAAAATCTCTAAATTCGTTGAATTTTCCAAAATCCTTAAATTCTCAAAATTCCCTCAGTTTTCTTAATTTCTTCAAATTTTAAAATTCTTACAATCTGAAAAATCCTTATTTTTCAATTACTTGAATTCTTCCAATTTCCTGAATTATTCCAATTTTCTGAACTTTCCTAATTCCTTGAAATCCCTAAATTTCTTTAACTCTCTAAATTCTCCAAGTTCTTTAAATTCTCCAAATTCCTTAAGTTCTCCTAATTTTTTTAAATCTTAAAATTCCTTAAATTCTCCAAATTCCTTAAGTTCTCCTAATTTTTTTAAATCTTAAAATCCCTTAAAATCTGAAAATTGCTTGGATTTTTTAAATTCCCTGAATTCTTCCAATTTTGTGAACTCTCCAAATTCATTGAAATCTCTAAATTTCTTGAATTCTCGAAAATTCGTTGCATTATCAAAATCCCTAGAATTCCCTAAATTCCTTGAATTCTTAAAATACCTTGAATTGTTTTAATTCTCTAAACTCTCCTAATTCCTTGAAATCTCAAAATTCCTTAAATTCCTTGAATTTTCAAAATTCATTGAGTTCTATTAAACTTCATGGATTCTTCAAAGTTCCCTATATTCTTTTGCATTCGAAGAAATTCAATGTGAATTCGAAATAATTATATGAATTCCTTGAATCCTACAAATTCTAAGAATTCCTTGAATCTTATGAATTGTACAAATTCATTGAATTCTATGAATTCTACAAATTCCTCAAATTCTTCTAAATTCCTTGAATACTTCTAAATTTCCTGATATAATTAATTCTATAAAATTATTTGAATAACTTAAATTCTATGAATTGTATGAATTCCATTAACTCTCTGAAATTCTTAAGTTCTATAAGTTTCTTTCAACTCCCTAATTTTATTGAATTCTTGAATTCATGAAATTCTTTGAATTCTTCTGAATTTATCTAAATTTAATGCATTTTTATGATGCCTTGGCATTTCAAGGACTTCAAAATAATGCGAGGAACTAATAGTAATTCAGGGAATGTGTAATCATTCAAAGAATTCAGAAAGATTCGAAAATTTGCAATAATTTTAAAGAATTCAATATTTATTCAAAAATAATTGAATTGAATTTTAAATAATTTCTTGATGTCCTTGAATTATATGAACTCCTTGATTTCTATAAATTCCTTAAATTTTTTTTATTTTCTGAATTCATCAAATATCCGTAATACCTCAAATTTTTTCAATTCCTTGAATTCTCTTAATTCCTTGAATTCTCTTAATTTCATGAATTTCTAAAATTCTTTAAAGAATCCGAAGAATTTATAAGACTTTAAGGAACCAGAGAATTCGGAAAAATTCACAAAAATTCTTGTGAATTCTAAATAATTCGAAACAATACAATAAACCATATAGTATTAATTATTAAACCTATCAACTGTTTTCTGCCCATGCGTAATAAAAACGAGAGGCGAAATAAAAAAAGCATATTGGTTAGTTCAGATGTCCCATTAGATTAGAGAAGCAACTTATTTCACTTTTAAAAGCTTCCCTTAAAATGAAGAATTTTACGACACCTCTCAATTTCTCAAATTATCCAATAAAGTACAAAAACATCCAGCAGAATTGAAATTATTCTAAAAGTACTGAAAATATGGAAACAACGACCTCCCGGAAATGGCAAGAAAGGAAATCTAAATTTAAAATTTTGTGGCCCATAAAACGATTGAAGGCAGCGGGAAGTAGCTCTATTCAGTTTCCAGCCAATCCACTGAACTTGACATCCCGCATCGTGCCTGTTTCATCGGACACTTCTCTGAATTGTCTGTAGTAGTTCTAGGATCCTTCGCTTGCACCACTCCAAGTATCCTAACAATAGACAATTTAGGGTGCTTCAAAAAACATCAACTTTTAACAAGCTAGGGTGCATCCTGTGCATTTTTTTTCTAAATCATGAAAAAAAATTACTCTTTAAATTTGAGGAAAGTCGGAGTAGAGTGTTTCGTAAATGGCTTTAAAGATTTGATAGAAAATAGAAAATATTGCTCAAATTGATTTCTGATATAAAAAAGAGGGTTTCCAATGGAAAAAATTGACCTTGAAGATTTCAAGGTCAAATTGATTCTATGGGCTGAGTACATATTCGAACGTAAAATTTACAGCTCTATCGTTTTTCGATATAAGAAAGGGGTTTTCGAATGGGAAAAATTGACCTCGAAATTACCTTGAATTTCATCTTCAAGGTCATGCTTGAGGTCACTACTGAATACGCCTTGTTAAAGTTTGTAACTTGGTTCCAAAAAAAAATATATTGAAAAGATTCTATTCCCAGAGGTATGCAGACCATGTTTAACTTTAAATGACCTTAGAGTAACCTCCAAGGTTACAATGTACCTATGACCTTGAAAAAACCTTGAAGGTCATCGTCAAGATTAAAATAAAGGATTTTTTATAAATTCAGAAAAGAGTTGATGTTTCTTCAACCACCCTAATAATCGTATCCTTAAATAAAAAGCACTAATATTGTAAGTAATAGAAAATAGGTCATGGAACCGGAGGTTCTAGCACGGGTGATAAAAAATTCTGAATGATCCTGCAAGATCCCAGCAACAAGACGATTGGTTAGCGCTGCAGGATCTTCAAATCAATTCCAGTAGTTGTCAGCATGGAAACGGATCCTTCTCGTTATTATCACCAAGCGAAAATCCAAAACCTAATCGCTAACTTTGGAATGATGCGTGCTTAAATTGTGCTTCAGTAGAGCTTTTCTATAATGCGTTGGCTTAAAGAGTATCCGAAAGTTAGAGTGAATGATTGTTTTTCTTTCCGTGATTTCGATTTTTCCAAAGAATTGTCTGTATTCATTGAATGCTGTTAATTGAGTTTCTTGAATTCCCTGAATTTCGTAAATTCCTTGAATTATATTATTTACTTTAATAATCTTAAGTCCTTAAATTCTTAAGCAATTATCTAAATTCCATGAATTATTCTGATTACTTGAATTCCTTCAATTATTTAAATGATTGTAATTCTCTTAATTTCTTTAATTGTCTTCATTCCGTGAATTATATTCAATCCTTGAATTCTACGAAGTGATTGAATTCCCTGAATTATGTTCATTTCTTGACTTCTTTTAATTCCTTGAATTCCCTTATTTACGTAAATTCTCCTATTTAATTGAATTCTCCCAATTCCTTGTTTTCTTCTGCATTTATTTAAATTCCAGTCATTATTTTTAAGTTCTGGAATTCCAGTAAGATCAAGCATTCAAGGAATTCTCAGAACTGAAGGGACTTCAATAATTCAGAGAATATCTTGGATTCTCTGGATTCTTTAAATGCTCTCAATTCCTTGAATTCTCTTGATTCCTTGAATTCTTTGAATTCTTAGAATTCTCTCAATTTATTTAATTCTTTGAACAGCCTTATTTTTTTTAATTCTCTTAGTTTCCTACATTTTCTTAGATCCCTCATTTCCCGCATTCCTGTAATTCTCTGACATTTCATTTCTATAACTCACTGAATTATCTTAATTTTTCGAAATCCCTGAATTTTTCTAATTCTCCACTTAAATCTTGAAATTTATTTAATTTTCTGAACTCTCCTAATTTTTTAAATTCACTTAATTCTCGCAATTCATTAAATTCACTTAATTATTTTAATTATTTAAAATTCTTTGAATTTTACTAAGACCTTAAATTCTACTCAATTTTTAAATTGTCATAGTTCTTAAAATTCTATTTTTTCTTGAATTCCTTGGATTCTTCTAAATTACTTGAATAGTCCTAATTCCTTTAATTCCTTAAATTATTGAAATTGTCTTAATTCTTGGAGAACTGTTAATTCCTTGACTTCTATACATTTTTGAAATTTTCTTAATTTCTTGAATTCTCCTAATTCGCTGAATTCTCTTTTTTTAATGCTAAATTCCTTGAATTCTTTTTAATTCTTTGAATTCTCCCAATTCCGCGAATTCTCTCAATTCTGGAAATTCTCTTAATTCCTTTAATTCCCCTAATTCCTGAAATTCTCCTGATTTCTTGAGTTCTTATAATTTCTTGAATTCGCCTAATTCCTTGAATTCTCTTAATTACGTGAATTCTTTTAATTTCTCGATTTCTCCTAATTCCTTAAACTCTTCTGTTTTTTTTCGGAACTCCATGCATTATTTTTATGTCCTGAAATTCCAAGAACTCAAGGAATTAAAATTCAATGTGGATTTAAAGGAATTTAAATGAATTCTTAATAATTCCCTCATGTGCTTTAATTCTTTTAATTTTTTGAACCATTTTTTTACTAAAGAGAACTCGGGAGTGCAAATGACTTTACTCACTATTGAAGGAAATATCTAGTTTTGAAAAATTAGTGAGTGTGCCTTATTTTTGTATAACTGAAATTGTGTGCCAGAGCTACTTGCGCATGTGTAAATTGTGTAAATTGATGTGTCACGGCTACAAACTCAGACGAAACGGAACTCACCAACCACTAAAATGTCAGCGTGTCGTTACGGTCCAGGTACCCAGTGTTTACTTACTAATCATCAGTTTTGTCTTCTAATCTGTCACTAATATTTTTTTTAAATTTTAATACTTAAAATTTTTTAATTACTACACTTTTTACCATTTTTACCAATTTTACCAATTTTATATCACTCTCTATTTCTTCTATCTCTATCTTTCTCGATGTTATCAACGCTCCTTGTTGTTTCATAAATGGCCTTTGGAAAGTTAATTATTTTTCTTCAGCATGCACACGTATCTTGCAAATCGATTTTAATTGATCCATAAGTTACAAAAACAATAATTTATACTGATATAAAGTAAACCGCGATTTGACGACTTGCAAGAATCAATCGTGAAATTGATATTCGTTCGAGTTGGCGAATATCTTTCTCGGTCAAAAAACAAGGAACCTAGGATTTTATGAGAAAGGTAAATCCAAGGCTATTTATAAATAATGAATGCGCTTCAAATCCATGTTGTTTATTACAAAAAAAAAAATTATACGCAAAAAGCGCAGCTCGGCTCTCAGATGTGGAGAACCCCTGTTAGACTGACGGAAAGCGTGCAGCCCCACTCCTACTCGCTCTTACCGACGTGTCCTCCTCTTTTCAAGAAGTTTGCACCGTCAGCGCTCGAGAGGGGGGCGCGTAGGAAACGTCCGTGCCCGGAGTGGGGGCGCGCGCTTTTTGCCGGTCTAACAGGGGTTCTCCGCATCAGTGAGCCGAGCTTCGCTCAAAATCTGACTTCACAGTGGCTCTAATCCGCTTCCTATCTATAAAAAAATTAATAATAGAAACAGAAAAGATTTGAAGCCAGGGCGTTTTATTCTTCAATTTTTATCTATTTTTATTCTAAACTCACTCATAACCACCATTGGGTTGAGAAGATTCCTAAATATCACGGTACAGTAGGTAAGATTTTGAAAAATCTTTTTTAACTCTTTTTCAATATTTATGTCTTTTTATATCGTATTTTCTCTACTTACATTTTTATATTGTATTTTCTCTCTTTACATTTTTATATCGTATTTTCTCCCTTTACATTTTTCTCTCACTTTTTCTCTCTATTTCTCTTCTCTCGTTTTTCCTCTTCTTAATATACACTTCACTTTACTAATTTTAGACCTAAGAAACAAACAGTTTTTCCCAACACTCTTTTTGTTCCCGTCAATTTCGTCAAATTTGTCAAATGTGCCAAAACTTTCCTTGCTCAAACATATACACGATACTTTTCAGGATTTTCTTCTTAAATTCATTGAGCTAATTGAAAAATTTTCTAATTATCTCTTTTCCTTTGTCAATGATAGGGGTGTTCCATCGAAAAGTCCTACGCTGACACACAGCCCAACCATGTACGGCGATGCGCTAAATGCTAACCTCCAGGTAACTATTAATAATTAACATAATTAAATTTATTAAATTTATTTCAAAATATAAAAAAAGTTGAATCAGTGGAACCTCAAACTTTAATTAATTTGTTACATTCTCTCTTGGAATTCTCTGAATTTATCGAATTTCCTGACGTTCTTAAATTCTATAAATTCTTTGAATTCTATCAAGCCTTAGAATTCTAGAAATTTCTTGAATTCTTTTGGAATTATCTAAAATCCATGCATGATTCGAATATCCTGCAATTCCATAAGGGCAATAAATTCAGATAATTTCAAGGAATTCTAGGAATTAGTATTATTAATTTAAGAATTCTGTGAAATATTTTAATTTACTGGAATCCTTGAAGTCTTTAGATCCTTGAAATTCGCTGGATTTTTTGAATTCTCTTAATTCCTTGTATTCCAATTTCATTGAGTTCCTCTGCATTTTTCTGAACTCCATATATTATTTTTTAAGCCCTGGAGTTACGGAGACTAATATTATTCAGGTAATTTAAGGAATTTCTGAAATTATCTGAATTCCTTGAAATTGATGAATTCCTAACATTTTACGAGTCCTTATATTCTACGAATTCTTTTAATTCTACGAATTCCTTGAATTCTCTGAATTCTATTATTTTCTTAAATTCTTCTAATTCCTTGAATATTTTATCTGTCAATTCTGAGATTCTCCGAATTCCTTGAACTATCTTAATACCTTGAATTATTTTTAATTCCGTGAGTTCTCGAATTCCTTAGATTTTCCATATTTCTTAAACTCGCTAAATTACTTTCATTGTCTTAATTCCTTGAAATCTTATTATTCCTTAAATTCTCGTAATTCTGTGGATTTCTCGAATTCATCGAATTCATTAACCTTTTTTAATTCTCTTAATTCTTTCAATTCCTTAAATTCTCTTAATTCCTTGAATTCGCTCAATTATCTAACTTCCTTGAAGACTCTGAATAATTCTATTAATTACTTGACTTCATCGAATTCCTTGTATTTTTTAATACCTTTAATTCTTGAAGTTCCTTGAATTATTTTCATTTTTATAATTATTTTGCATTTATCTGAGTTCCATGAATTACTTTAAAGTCCGGGAAATCAAGAAATATTAAGAATTAAAGGAATTCTCTAAATCCTCTGAACTTTATCAATTCTTTGAATTACCCAAATCCCTTGAACTTCGTGAAATATTTAAATTCTCTTAATTCCTTGAATTCTTTGGATTCTATTCACTTTTTGAATTCTCATAATTCCTTTAGCTTTCTAAATTCTCTGAATTCCATTAATTCCTTGAGTTTTCCGTATTCCTTAGACTCCCTAAATTATTTTTATTCTCTTCATTCCTTTAATTCTCTTAGTTCCTTAAATTCTGGTAGTTCTTTGGATTCTCTTAATTTCCTCAATTATCATTCTTAGATTCTCTCAACTCCTTGCATTTTTTGAATTCCTTAAACTTTCTTAATTCTCCGAATTTCTTAAATTCTGTTAAATATTCCAATTCTTTTAATTCTTTTAACTGTCTAATTTCCTGGAATTTCTCGAATTACGTCCTCTTAAACTTTTTTAATTCTCTCAATTTCTTAAATTCGACTAATCTTTCTTTGTATTCTCTGAATTCGTTGCATTCTCGGAATTCCTTTTATTCTCAGAATTCCTTGAATTTTGATTCCGTTAATTATCTTATTCTTCGAATTACTTGAATTCCCTAAATTTTTTTGCTAAAAATTTAAAGGCTAATTGCCATTTTTTAATACTATTTACTTAAAACATTTGTATCCAAGTAGTAAACTAACCATCTAATCCAATTTGAGTATTTCCAGGCTGCCCTCGGGGAGTCCAATATGGGTTTTTTAAACAATTCGATGTGCACATCAACAAGGACGAGTCCTGACAAGGAGCACGTGATGCCCCATAACGATTTAATGTAAGTATTACTACAAAATTACAGAAAAACTTTAATTAAAAAATGCAGGTTTTTTCCAAATGGCAACTCTATTGTTTGCCATTAACCCTTTTGGTGTACTGATCCCTGATTTTTCGAAAAATAAAAAAAAAAACATTTATTGATCCCCCTTTTTGGATTTTGTTAACAAATTATTTAATGTTTATTGTTGTTTTTATTTTTATGTTTACTTAATTCAAATAAATAGGTACATCAGAACCCCGACTCTCGCCTGGCAAGGGCCGTAGTGCGCGAGTACTCAGTCGAGTATATTGCGCGATATTATGCATAATATTATGCGCAATATTAAAATCCAAACAGGGTCCCATAAACGAAAAAATGAGGTCTGGCGTATTTTTGGCGCTCATTTTTCTTTTTTTTTCTTTTTTCTTTGCACAAATTATTTTTAGTAGTCACGTTTTGATTTTCTGATGAAAATTGTAGTTTTTTTACATTCTTCAAATTCTTTTCGACTCGTTGGTTATAATAAAATGATATTTAATCAAAATTAGTAAAAATAATTTTTTTTAAATTTCTTAATGTTTATTTTCATTATTATCTTTAATAAAACTAGAGAGTTTAAATATTTTCCAAATGTTCTATATGGATTATATTGAATATATTTTTTTCTTGAAATCAATTAGTTAGAAATCGTTGTGAGAATGCTGTGAAAATAATAATTTTTATTAATGTATACTGATTATTTTTTTTTAACAACAGAGCTGAAAAATTTTTATATTTGAGAAAAAACGAAAATTTTGCAAGTTAATCCTGAAAAGTTTGTTATGAGTAATAATA
>JAWWLR010000034.1:112285126-112305921 GCA_035041075.1 Acraspis erinacei
TTGTGTAAAATATATTTTGTGTAGAAATGGGTGCTATTCCTTTTTTTTCATGAATACTTTGTTCACGATTTACTTTGTTTATAATTGTCTTCGTGCACTATCTGAAAAAGAAAGTAGTCTTGTATTTTATGAAGGATTTATTTTGTGTATTTTTCATTTAGTAAATGTTTGATTATGTGTTTTGCCTACTGTCATTTAGATAGATCTCCATTATTTGATATCTTGATCAACGTACATATTTGTACACTTGCATGTCGTTAATTTCTCGACACATTACAAACGATAACTTCCTCGACATGACACAGATATGAAATGAAATGCAATCTTGAGTGATCTTCGTAGGGGAAACCTTCCTACAGTCGATTGTGATTAATGCAAAATACGAATTATTTAAAAAATTGATTTAATTTCATCAATAGTCCTAATTGATACGTGCTAAACATTAAAATTAATTATTTAAATTATAAATTAATTATTTATTTAAATTTAATTTAATTAATTAAATAATTTAAATTATGATTTAATTATTTAATTAATTATGTATTTGCGCCTTGAATAATTGGTTATCCACTGTAGAGTAATTTTCCTTATATAATTGTAATTCAATTAAAATTAAAATCTTTTCCTAATTTTCAAATCGCATTCCTAATTCAAGCACCCAAATAATTATTGCAAAAATTGTATACTAGTAAAGTCTTTTTTATTTATTAATTATTTAATGGTATGCTGCAAAAAACGCCGCAAAAAGCTGTTATTATCAGACAGACGATTTAGCGTATCGATTGATGATAATAGTTTTCAGTCAATACAAACCTAACGATTTTGATTCTTATCAAAATGTAAAGTTATATTTAGTTAAAGCACATGTTTGGGTTGATCGATCTTTCAAAGTCGTAAGGGCTAAACTACCACACTTTCCATAAAAATTAAAAATAATTACAAAGTCTGACTGTACTTTCTGATAAGAAATAACTAATATAATGACCTTTCAGAAACTTCAACTTTTACCTCATTAACAATTGAAATATATCGAGCGACATTAGTTGATTAAATATAATAAAAACTAATTACAAATATAGACTTGATACTTTGCTTGGGGGTTCCTTTTGCAACCGAGCTAAAGTTTCTGACAAAAATTTCCTGTTTCAATTTGTAATTATAATTCTTTTAGAAAATTCCCTATAATAACTTAAAAGAAAATTTTAGAAAATAATTTTTTATCATTGATCCTAAGAAAACTTTTTATTCTTTTAAAGCTTATCAAGACCCTTAAGACATTTCTAAATTTTTTTCAACATCTTTAAAAATCCAGTATTTATTTGCTAATTTTTCGAAATCATTTAAAATTTTTAATTATTTTTAAAAAGGAAGAATTTTCAACAAAATACTTGAATCTTCAATCAGAAAAGATTATTTTCCAATTAGTTGTCTTGTTAACAAAAAAAGATTAAAACTTTATTTAAAAAAAAAAAATAAATAAGAAATTTTTAACCAGAGATTAGTTTTCAACTAAAATTATGAATCTTCATAAAAAAATGAATTTTTGACATAATAGTTCAACTTTTGAACAAGTAATTGAACTTTGAACAACAAAAAAACATAAATTCCCAATAAAAATTTAATAGGCGAGGTTTTAACTAAAAAATATTTTAATTAAAAATAAAAAATAATTAAATTTATCATAAAAGACGAATTTTCAACAAAATAGTTGAATTTTTAACTAAAAAATATTTAAAAAATAATTTTCGACCAAAAATGGAATTGTTAAGTTTGTGGATGAGAACATTAATTTTCAATAAAAACACGAATTTTTAATCAAATATTTAACTTTTCAACAAGAAAACAAGATTTTTTAACTAATTGAAGTTCAATTCAATCAGAAAAGATGAACTTTCAACGAAATATTTGAGTTTTCAAAAAAAAAATAAAAATATTCCAACCAAAAAATACTCTCAAAATAAAAAAAATGGTTTTGATACTTTCTGAAATTTTATTTGCAAATTAATTTTTGCAATATAGAAAATCATTTAGTTTTCCCAGGAAACAACAAAACAAATTTTTTTCTTGAAAGCATTCAACAAATTTTAAATGCTTCCAAATGTTTCTAAATAGTCTTAATATTCCCAATTTTTGAAAAATAAAACAATAATTTTCACCCAAAAAACATGAAATCTCCACACAACAAATGTAATAGTTGATATTTCAAGTCAAACATATTTTTATTTTAATACAATAAATAGTTGAATTAATTAAAAAAAAAACAATTTTCAACAAATTAGTGGAGAATAAAAAAATCTTTCTCAACAAAAACTCAAATTTTCATGACAGAATTAATTTTCAAACCGAAAATGAACTAATTTTTAATGAAATAGTTTAATTGCAAGCAAGAAAAAAAAACAAATTTTGATCAAATTACAGTTTAATTCATCCAGAAAAGAGGAATTTTCTGCAAAATATTTAAATCCTCAACGCAAAAACATATTTTCAACAAAAAAATTACATTTTTAACTGAAATGGTGAATTTTCTATACCAAGAAAGGAATTTTCAAAAAAATTTTATACTCATTTGAATTATTCGTAAAATTTGGAAAAATCTTTAAAAATAAGAAAAATTCCAGCTTCCAGCTTTTTTTCGATATTTTTAAAAACCTTTTGAAAAATTTTAAAATGCTCCTTATACATTAATTGTTCTAAATATAAAATCATTTGTAATTTTCCCAGGAATAAAAAGAGATTTTGTTGTTCTATTGAAATATTTTAAAATTCTTTTCTCAATTTTTTGAAATAATAAAAAAATCATTTAATATCTTAAAAAATTATTGGAATTTTTCCTAAAATTTTTAACAAATTTCGCATATATTTCTGAATCTTCTAAATATCTTTAAAAATGATTGGTATTTTCCCAACCTTTTTCAAAAATTCTGCATACTTAAAAAAATTGCTTTAAAATCTTCTATTTTAATTTCCGGCTATTTCCCAATTTTTGTCAATAATTTTCCGGGTTTTCCTGGTCAGGTGGATACCCTGATTTTTCTTCTAAAATTTAGAAAAATTTCCAGTCAAAAATAAAATTTATTATCATTTCCCGATTTTTTCCGTTCTCAAAAAAAATCAGTTTCAAAAAATTCCCTAGGCCAAGTATTAGCTCAATATTTTTGGGCGACCTTTTTGAAAGTATACCCAAAACTTCTAAATCTTGTTCTAATTTGTTTGTTATTTCAGAAGCAATTTGTTTTCAGGGCTGGGACGTACAGGTGTTCTGATAGCATGCTACCTTATTTATAGTTTAAGAGTTAGGTCGAGTGATGCGATAAGATTTGTTCGAATGAAAAGGCCTAGCGCTATACAAACTAGAGGACAAATTTTGTGCATTCAGGAATTTGAGCATTTTGTTCTTCCACAAATGGTTGTTTTTCCAAAAACTAATAAACCATGCAGTCTTCAGTCTTATCTCAAAGGACAGTACAACATTTTACATGGATACGAGCAACGTACCTTTAAACATTTACCAAAGGTAAATTTTAAATTTAATTTTAGAAGATAGGAAGGGGAATTTTTTAATAAAATTTCCTACCTTACCAACATCGAAACCGTTCCACAGCTGAAGTGTGAAATTGTGAGAGACGAATTTGCGTAAACAACTTGAAGGTTACTTATTATGACAATTACCTTGAAGTTGTTTACGAAAAATCGATAGATGAATTTGCGTAAACAACTTGAAGGTTATTTATTTTCTCAAGTAGGAATTTCGCGTAAACACTTTCAAGGTTATATTGTGATTTATCCTTGCATTTTCGACTGCATCAATTAGTTATAAGAAAAAAGGAAGCAATAAATTATTGTTTTTCTCATCACTATACGAAGCAGTAGAAAATGAACCTTAAAATCGTTCACGCGAAATGCTTAATTGGGATAATGAATAACCTTGAAGTTGCTTACGCAAATTCGTTTTTCACAATTGCGCAATAAATTTGGTGACCTCATTGGGACCGTTTTCGAACGTTCTACAAACTTAGGATGGATGTGCACCACCTAAGCTGTTTAACGATCTAAAATAAATAAATCTCTTAAAAAAAAATCCAGAATAGAAAAGAGAACTAACACTTAATTTCGCCAGATAATTTTTACAATATGTGAACGGATTCTACAACTCTGTGATTGCCAAGAGGATAATTCTCCAGCAGAAATCGATTATCAAGTTTCCTACACACCATTTACACATCGATTTATTTCACATGTGTTGGAAAAACTCAGGCAGAAGGAAGAAAAAATGGAGCACTCATATTCATGGGATGATTCTTTAACAGATTTATCTTTAGATTATTTAAGTAAAAATAATAAATATCTAAATCCCAAAAACTCAGGGTGTGTACCTGAAGGATGATTTCAAATTTCAAATCATTTCCAGGGTTTCTCCGGGTAAATTTAAAAGGTTTCAGAATTTTTAAAGAAATTTTTAAGAATTTAAAAAAAATTCAAAACATTTATAGTTTAGAACAGAGAATTTTGGAAAATAATTATAATTCTGAGTTCGAACATCAGATGTTAAAAATTGCATTTTACAAATTGATAATTATGATTCTTTACTTTACCTTTTTCTAAAATTTGGAAGAGAGAATTTTCAAATTCTGGAACATTTTTATTTGTCAAAAAAGGATTTTTAAATTCAAAGAAAGTAAGAATTGGCAAAAAGAAATTAGGATTTAAAATAATTTTCAAAAAAGATTTAGATTTATTTTCAAAAATTTTCCGTTTCATGTTTGATATTACCTGTTGCAAGAAAAAAATTATAATTTTTTACGGAATTTCCTTTGCTAAAGTCAAAATGATATTATTCCTGAATAATAAAATTCCCCAAATTATAAAATTTTGAATTTTAAAATTTCCGAATATTAAAATTCCCGAACTGCTAATAATATTACCAAATAGGATAATTAATAAACAATAAATTTTCTGACAGTTTATAATATTACCGAATTTGAAAATTCCCGACAGAAAATTACCGAATTATAAACTATCCAAACAAAAAATTCCGGAATTCATGCATTAAAAAAAATTTTGTTTTTAATCAACATTCTTACTTTAAAAAAATACAATAATCAAACATATTCATAATTTTTTCCTTAAACGTTTAAAGTTTGAAAAATTATTGTTTAAATTTGAAATAACAATAATTATATAAAACTTGAATAAAAAAATAAATTTAGAAATCAGTGCGAATTAAGCGAAAAAAATTTCCCTGCATTTCCTACGAAGTTAATAAACTTTTCAAAACAAAATTTTCAGAATTTAAATCAGCAATGATTTTTCTCAAAATTTATTTATTTTTTTTTTTTTTAATTGAAAATTAGATTTTTGAGAACGTTTTTTCGTATTTTTTTTACTACTATGCACATTTTGAAACAAAGTTTTTGATCCAGAAATATATTCTTTTCAATTATTTTTTATTTAAATTGAAACTATAATTTGTAAAAACTTTAAATACTAAACAAATTTTCTTTGATAAAAATAATTTATTATTGTATTTTTAATAAATAAATCATACTTAATGAACAATTTGTTATTTTTTTTTTTATTTTATAACTTTCTAGTTAGGAAAATTTATTATTTGGCAATTTTCTGTCAATATTTTTTTTTATTCGGGAGTTTTCAAATTCGATAATATCGTAAACTGTTTGGGAGTTTTATTAATCGAAAATTTTCCTATTCGGGTATTTTACAATTTTAAAAATTTTATTTTTCGGAATTTTTCAGTCGCCCCATTATAATAATAAAATATATTAAACCCCGTTTGTTCCAAGAAAAAAAGAATAATTTTTTACAGAATTCCCATCTGATTCAGTTCACGTTCATGTTGTAATTCTTCTCGTTATTTTTTCAATTAATAAAATTTTTAAAATAAAATAAATGTTTAATATTGCGCAATATACTCGACTGAGTACTCGCGCACTGCGACCCTTCCGATGCGAGTTCGCAATCGTCTCTCACCCTGCCCCCTGAGAAAATGCGTGGGCCAGCAATTCTGGGAATTACAAAGTCGCGGGTTGAAAAACAGGGGTTAAAAAGTCGAGGGTTACAAAATCGGGGCTCTGATGTATCTTTAAAAGTAAAAATTATAAAATATATTTTAAGCCACTTTTAGTTTGAATGTTAGTAAATTCGCCAGGAAAATCCCGGTAATTTCCCGATTTTTGTGAGAAAATGAAAACGGCATTCATTGCCCAAAGTCACGATCAGATAGACACCCTGTAAATACCTCAATTCTAGAAAAAAATTGAAAAATCTAAAAATTTATAATCTGCTCAATTTTCTCAGCATCTTCCAAAAATTTTGATAATTTTAATGGTCCAGTTTCATCGAGTGAAACTTTAAACGACATTACCGAGGATATATTTTGCACATCACCGGAAGCTCCATCATGTTCTTCAGCTTTCCCAGGTAACACAATAAACTTATAAAAAAATGTTTAATATAATTTTTTTTTCGTAAGCGATGCAAAATATCACGAAAGAGCAAGCAATATTTTTTGTAGAACTTTTTAGGTATGTAAACTTACCTGAACATTATTGTGCACCTTTCGTTGTTTCCGACAAAAATGAAAAAACTAGATTTTTCCAATATAAAGTAGTGGTTTCCTAGGGACAACTGAAAAATTCCGAAAAATAAAATTCCCGGCACTGTAAAATCCCAAAATAAAAACTATCCAAACTAGAAAATTCTTTAACTTAAGCAATTTAAAAAAATTGGTTTATAATCAATATTATTTATTTATTTAAAATAAAATGGTCTAAAATTTTCATCAAAGGAATTTTTGTTCTAACATTTAAAGTTCCTAAAAATTACTGTTTGAATTTAAAATTAAAATAATTGATTAAAAATTGTCTATACAAAAATTTTAAACTTTAAACTTGAAAAAATTTCTTTTATCCAAATACTTGATTCTTTTACGTTTCATGAATAACTCAGATTCAGGAATTATCCAATTCGGGATTTTTAAATTTCATTAAATTTTTCAAAATATTATAAACTCAACTTGCAAAATAATAAAAAAAAACATTTCGAATTGAAAGGCCTAAAATTGTGCAATTTTCAAAATTAAAATCATATCGGTCTGGATTTGTATTTTTCTTTATTTTTATATTTTTCCTATAATATCCTAAAATAGTCAGATTTTTAAATAAATAAAAAATCGTTAAAATATAAAAATATTTGATTAGAAGGTTTCAAGAACAATTAATAATTCTATATGAATTAAGAGTTAAAAATTAAACAAATTGAAATTAAAAAGTTCAAAATTGTGTTCTTTAAAATTAAAATAGATCAAAATATTAATAATAATAATAAATAAAATTGAATTCTTTTTTAAGGACTAGATGATAATTGTATCGACGATGTCCTTAGCGACGGAATAAGAGGACAAGATCTATTTGACAATAATTGTTATAAAGAAATTCAATCTAACATGAATTTAAAAAACGCAGCTCAGACACAAGTTTTTACAATAGTGAGTGCAAACGAGGCGATAAAAGCATTGCTTTGCAACAAAGAAACTTTATCCGACGAGAAAAAAAAGAAAATATACACCTATCAGGTAACTGAAATAAAAAAAATAGGGCCATCCACCATTTTTTTTGCTTAATCAATTATTTTAAATTGATTAAGAAGTGACAAAAAATCGTCTGGATTTTCAAACCGCCTATTGTAAATTTAAGTTTTGGTTCATAATTATGTGTATAAAAGATAATTACCTGATGTTTCGTGTTCGATTCTTGCTACCTGCACTTTTTTATCTTTTTTTATTTCTTATTTACTAAGATATTGATCAATAATCAATATCCTTCAATAATCTTCAAAAATTCTTCAAATAATAATCTTTTAATCCTTTTTTTCACGGAAAAACTGACTAAATAGTTGCATTTTCAACCAAGATGATTTTTTTTTTTAAACAAAATACATAAATTCCTAACCAGAAGATTGAATTTTCAACTGAGAAGATTAATTTTATATAAAAAAGAAGAATTTTCAACAAATTACATAAATGTTCAACCGCATGGATAACTTTTTAAATAAAAAAAATTAGCTTTTAATCGAAAATGAAACAGTCTTCGTTGAAAACAAGCACGTAAAGCTTTCTCTTTCACCATTTTCTCTTTCCCTTTTTCACTTTTCAGCGGTTCCCCTTTCTCGTTTCCCCTTCCATTTTCCTCATTCCCCTCTTCCTTTTAACCCTTTACTATTTTCCTTCTCCTTTACCCCTGTCTCATTTCCCCCCCTTGCATTTTACTTTCCCCTTTCCCAATTCTCTTTACCGGTTTCCTTTCTTCTTTTCACTTTCCCCTTTCCTTTATCCATTCTACTTTAAGGTTTTCCAATTCCACCCTTTTCCCATTCACCTTTCTTTATTTCTCCGTTCCCTGTACCCTTTTTATTTTTCCTATTCTCCTCTTTCTCCTTTTATTTTTCGCTTTTCCCATTTCCGAATTTTCCTTTCTCATTTCCCATTTCCCTTACCACCCTTTCCGGTTTCTCATGTTATCCTTCCCTTTTTCTTCCCCCTATTCCCTTTTACTGTTTCGATTTCCCCTTTTAACTTTTCTCTTTGCATCCTTTCACCCTTTCGCCTTTCCCCGTTCCCTTGTTCTTTTTCCTGTTCTTCCATTTGCCCTTTTATTTTTCTCTTTTCTCCTTTTCACTCTTTCTAATTTTTTATTTTCCCCACTCCCCTTTATTGTTTCCCCTTTTATTTTTCTGTTTCCCCCTTTTACTTTTCACCCTTTCCAGTTTCTCATTTACTTCTTTTCTTTTCCGTTAAACTATTTTCTTTTTCTATTTGCCTTTCCCCTTTTAATCTTTCCGCGTTCCCCACGCGCTTATTCTCTTTTTTCCATTTCCCCCTTTGCTTTTTTTCTTTTCGCTTTCTTGTTTTCCCCATTCCCCTATACTGTTTCCCCATTTTCCCGTTCCCTTTACCCTTGTTCTTTTTCCTATTCTTCCATTTCCCCTTTTAGTTTCCTCTTTTCTCCTTTCCTTTAAACTATTCCCTTTCCCCTTTTAATCTTCCCTTGTTCTTCTTCCTGTTATTCCATTTCCCCTCTTCACCCTTTCCGGTTTCTCATTTTCCTCTTTTCTTTTCCTTTAAACTCTTCCCTTTTTTGTTTCCCTTTCCCCTGTGCAGTCCCCTTGTAAACCTTTCCCCGGTCCCTTTACGCTTCTTCTCTTTTTCCCATTTCCCCAATTTTCTAGACAAAAAGACGGATTTTCTATATAAAAAAAACACAGTTGCATTTTTAATCTGAAAATATGAAGTTTCAATAAAAAAGATAATTTTCAATCGATTAGTTATATTCTGAGTTAAAAAAATTATTTTTATCCCAAAAAAGGAATTTTAAACAAAATACATAAATTTTTTACCAAAAAGTTGAATTTTCAATCAAGAAGCTTATTTTTCCACAAAAAAAGAAGAAAATAGAATATTTCCATTTCCACTTTAAAACATCAATTTTAAATAAAAAAGATGATTCTTCTGCAAAACAGTTGAATTTTCCACCTAATTGTGCAATTCACAAGAGAAAAAGATGAAATTTCTATAAAAGATCGTTGTAAAAACACAGAAAAATATGATATTTTAACAAAATATTCAACAAAAATATTTTTAATTTGAAATAAAAAACGTAATATCATTTAACCAAAAAGACGAATTTTCAACAAAATGCATCAATTTTCAACCAAAAAAGTTAAATTTTTAACCAGGAATATTAGTTTTTTACCAATGACGAATGTTCAACTAAATACTTGAATTCTTAGTCTAAAAATGATCATTTTTTCACCAAAAAGGGAACGAATTCATTGAGAAACGATCATTTTTATATAGTTTTCCATATAAAAATGATCGTATGAATTTTCGACCAATGAGTTGAATTTTCTATAAAATTGTTGAATTTTTAAGCCAAAAGGATGAATTTTTCACAAAAAGTAAAATTTTTAAACCATAAATATGAATTTTCAATAACAAAATTTAAATTTCCAAACAAGCAGTTGAATTTTCTACCAAACTGATGATATTTTAAGTCAAAATGATAAATTTTGTAAGAAATAGTTAAATTTCCAAACCGAAAAATAAAAAATTTTAAACACAAAAGTTACTTTGAAAATAAAACAGTTGAATTTTCAACTAAAATTATGAACTTGTAACCACAAAAATTAATTTTATTTATTTAAATTTAATACATTTATTAATTAATTTTGCTCTCAAAGAGAACTTTTCAACCACAAAGTATAATTTATTATTCATTATACCAAATTAAAAAAAAAATCCAAAATAATTTTCTACCAAAAAAATATATTTCTAACAGTAGATGAAAAGGTAAAAAAATTTACTTTACATTAAAAAACGTTCGTTTTTTAAAAATTATATTCAATTTTAAAAAGTTCTTTTAAATAATTGGTGAGTCCCGCGCCCATTCTTTCCCACATTTTTGTTAAAAAAATTCACAATTGCCCCCTGCGAAAAATTTACTGGATGCGCGCTTGATCTTTCCTTCCTGGAAAAATGGCTAATATAAAAATAAAAAAATGTACTGGATGACCCTATTGTAATTACACTCAACTCCCGATATAGGAATTGTTTCGGCGCTGAGAGTGCAGCCTTTGAGCTGTTCGTCTCGCTTTATTGGACACCGCCTCTCTTTCGGCCATCAGTTCCAGAAATATCTTAAACCGAGAGTTCTTACATAGGGTGTTCTTATATCGGGATTTGAGTGTATTTCATTTTTTTATTGTTTAAATTCATTTGTATTATATATTAATGACATTTATATATTTAAAGATTGATCTGAACATCCGCTCTACTGCCTGGCATCGTTTAGAATTAGAGACCGATCTTGAAATTTTATCGAGTCTCCTCTATGATTGGATGGAGTCATTAAAAAAGCCGATTTTGGACACAGATGCCTTGAGTCAAATTGTAATCCGGGGATTTAAACCACAGCAGTGTCTCCAAAAATTAGATCCCTGGACCAGATACATGATGGAATATCTTTTAAGATTTGTTTCACGTTTGAGGCCACTCACAAACGATAGTCAATCTTCTCTCTTGAAAAGATTGATGGCCTCGATCACACAACAAAAAGTTTGCATCAATCACTCCATTTATCCAGCAGGTGATTTTATAATCGCTTTTAAAAAAAATTGCTTCCAGACTTTTTAAATGAAATTAACATGGCCCAGATTTAAAATTTCGCGCCATACGAAATAGCCAATCAGAGGCCCAAGAAGGTCACTGACAGATAATTCGTATTTTGTCACGATTTACTTTTCAAACGGGCCTACAGTCTCATAAAATCTTGAGTTCGAGTCAAATATCGTACATCACTCGTAGCGTGCAAAAACTAACCAAAACGATCAGTTTTGAATGAAAAATGGAAATTTTATTTAAGAAAAATTTATTTTTACTTAAATTAATTAATTTTCGAACAAGAAAAAGGGAATTTTCAACAAAGAATTAATTTTTAAATAAAATATTTGGATCCTTAATCCAAAAAATGAATTTTCAAGCCAGAAACAAAATTCAACAAAATGATCGAATTATCAAAAACATAGTTAAATCTTAAATCAAACAGATGAATTTTTAATCAAAAAAGATGGAATGTCTATCAAAAAAGAAAAATTTTCGAAAAAAAATAAAACAGTTGAAATTTCAGTTTAAAAAATTAATTTTCAATCAAAGATATTATTTTTCAACCAAAACGATTAATTAAACAAAACACATGAATTTTTAAATAAATTTAGAAGTTTTAAAGGGATTTTCAACCTAACAATTTAATTTTTCAAGAAAAGAAGAAGAATTTTAACCTCGAGAAAGCATTTGTCAACCAGGAAGGGAATAGTTCGTGTCTAAAAAAAATTAATTTTCAATAAAAAAAGCGGATTTTCAACAAAATAGTTAACTAAAATGATAAATATTCAATTAGAATACTCGAATTTTCAAATTATACAATTAATTTTTAAGCCAGAAGATTAATTTTCAAATAAAAAGATAAATTTTCATATATTATGAACAGTTAACGGAATAGTTTAATTTTTAAATTTTAAATTTAATAATAACTGAGATATGTAGTTAAATTTTCAACAAAAACAAATAATTTTTACTGAAAAAAATAGATTCTCATACAAATCTTAAATAATTAAATTTTAAGTTCAAAAAATTACTTTTCACTTAAACAGAAGAATTTTTAGGAGAAATTTTTTGTAACAAAATAAAATCGTTTATAGTAAAAAAAAAAGAATTTTTAAATAAAATAATAATGAATCTTCAACAAAAAAATTTAACTAAAGAGGTTAAGTTTCAATCAAGGAGTTATATTTCCAACCTAAAAGATTATTTTTGAACTAAAATGATCTAACTGGAATACTTGAATTTTTAACAGAAAAAAAAATTTTTTAACAAGATTATTTTTTGCAAAGAAAAAGATAATTTTTTACAAAAAAAAAATATTTTTTTCACAAAATATGTGGATTTTCAGTGAAATAGTTGAATTTTCAATTAAAAAGGATAAACTTTCTACAAAAAAGGCGAATTTTTCCCAATGTACAAAATAAGTTTTCAAACAACCAGTTTAATTTCAAAATAAAAAATAAAAATTTCGACCAAACAATTCAATCTTTATCCAAAAAGATGGATTTTCAACCAAAGATAGGATGGTTAAATTTTCTGTTGAAAAATGTAATGCTTAAAAAAAGCGGATTTTCAGCAGAACAGTTACATTATCCTAAAATAAAATTAATAAATAATAAAAATTCAATGGGACTGAAAAATCCCGAAGAATAAAATACACACTGTAAAATTTTCGAATTTAAACAATTACAATATTTTCATAAATATTTTTAAATGATTACAAACATAATAATGAAATTTGATTTTTTAAAATTATATTTAAGGTCTAAAATTTCAAAAAATTATTGTCTGAATTTGAAATAACAATAATTTAAAATAAAATATTTCTGGGTGAGGAATTTTTTTAATGTGCATAGTATTAAAAAAAAGCGTTCACAAAAATCGAATTTTAAATTTATATATTTTTTTTTGATTCAAAGGGCTAATTTTCTCAAATTTAGAAGGTGTAAAAAAATAAAAATTTCAATTAAAAAAAATCAGAAGTAAATTTAAAATTCGATTTTTCCGAACGCTTTATTGTTTATTTATTGTAATTATTTTAAATTCAAAATATAATTTTCGAAATTCTAAACATTAAAAATAATTTACAAAAATACAATGTCAATAAACCTTATTTATAAAAAATTGCAATTGATTCAATTCGACAATTTTCTGTCCGGAATTTTATTTTTCGGGATTTTTCAGTCATCCCTGAAAAAATCTATGATTGTGGATTTTTTACAGAAATTCCCTGATTTTTTATTGTTAATATTTGGATTTTTCAGGAAAAAATTGCCAGAATCTAAGAAGCGGAACAGCTGGAAGAGTGACTGAATTTTTGGTTCGATTGCTAAACCTCATAGAAGAAATAAATACGAAAGATATGAACACCAGATGGTCTTCCTCAAAATGGGAAATCTGCCGACTCCTTCACGAGTCAGAGAGAGTCATCACCAAAGAAAATTCTTCCTCGTAGAATAAATATTTCTTTTTTTTTTGTTGTAAATGCTGAACAAAAATCCAGTCTTTCAAATATCTTATCGCATAAAGCGACTTGAAAATATCATTAGATATCAAATAAATAATTAAATAAAAATATTATTGAATAATAACATAACATAATTAAATATCACTAATTTTCCAAGCCTCGGACTTATTTCGGAGAGAAAAAATAGGTTTTATTTATACAAACTTTATTTGATTATTAAAAAATAAATTTATTTGGTTAAAAATTGTACCAAGTTTTTGGAAAATTAGGTTTTTTTGCTGTTGAAGTGCATTTTTTTTACTCGAAACTATAATTATTTTGGTATAAAATTATTATTTTTTTGGTTAAAAATTTATTTCTGTAGCTTAAAATTAAACTTTTCAATTTTTGTTTTAAAAAATGATCTTTTTTAATTCAAAATTCATCTATTTTGTTAAAATTTTGTCTTTTATTTATCAAAAAAATATATTTCGTTTAAAATGTATCATTTTGTTCAAAAATTTATTTCTTTATTTGAAAATTACTTTTTCTTGATTGAAAATTAATCTTTTTTACCGAAGATTTAACTATTCCATTTCTTGTTCGCATTTTTTTTTATATCCATTAAATATTTTTGGTTAAAAATTGAACTATTTCGTTGAAGTTTAATTTTATTTGGTTCAAAACTTATTTCTCTAACTTAAAATTTAACTTATTCCATTTTTTGTTGAAAAATGATTTTTTTCAGTTGAAAATTCATTTATTTTGTTTAAAATTTGTATTTTTTGGTTTAAATTTCCATTTTTTTATTGAAAATTAAAATATTTTTTGTTTGAAATTGATATTTTTCAATTCAAAATTCATCTATTTTGTTCAAAATATTTTTGAATTTTAGTTCAAAATTTATTAATATTATTGGAAATTGATCTTTTTAGGGCAAATTAATCTTGTTGGTTTAAAAATAAAGTATTAAATTGAAAATTCAATTAAAAATTAAAATATTTTTTTGAAAATTCATGTTTTTTTTGTAGAAAATTAATCTGTTTTTTTAAATGTCATTTTTTTGGGTAAAAATTTGTTCATTATTATTTAAAGTTAATTTTTTCAACAAAAACTTAACTATTCCATTGTTTACAATTTTTTTTATATATATTTAATATTTTGGATTGAAAATTGAAATATTTCTTTGAAATTTTATTTTATTTGGTTGAAAATGTACTTTTTTTAAATTAAAATTAAGCCATTCTATTTTTTGTTAAAAATTTATCCTTTTTGGTTGAAAACTCATTTATTTGTTTGAAAATTTGTGTTTTTTGGTAGAAAAATCATCTTCTGAGTTTTCTGAGGACAAGTCGTATTTTTTGTTTTAAATTCCCATTTTTTTAAATTGAAAATTAAAATATTTTTTGTGTGAAATTGAATTTTTTTAGTTCAAAATTCATCTATTTTATTAAATCTATGCCTTTATTTATAAAAAATAAAAATATTTGGTTAAAAATGCATGAATTTTGTGAAAAGTTATTCTTTTTTCGGTAGAAAATTTATCATTTTATTCCAAATTTTATTTCTTTAGTTGAAAATTACTTTTATTTTATTGAAAATTTATTTTTTTTACTGAAAATTTAACTATTCCATTTTTTTCGGCATTTTTTTTATATACATTTAATCTTTTTGGTTGAAAATTTATCTTTTTTCAGTTAAAAATTTATTTATTTTGCTTACAATTTGTATTTTTTGGTTATTCTTTTTTTTTGTAGAAAATTAATCTTTTTGTTCGATATTTCATTTCTTCGGCTAAAAATGAGTTGTTTTTATTATTTAAAATTAATTTTTTCAAATTAAAATTTAACTTTTAAATTGAAATTTTGTTTGAAATTGAATTTTTTAGTTCAAAATTTATTAATAATTTTGGAAATTTGCCTTTTTTAGAGCAAATTAATATTGTTGGCTTAAAGTTTGTTTTTTATTATTTAAAACGAATTTTTTCAACCAACATTTAACTATTCAACTTTTTGACCATTTTTTTTATATATTTATTTTTTTTGGTTGAAAATTGAAATATTTCGTTGAAATTTTGTTGTTGAAAATTAATTTTTTTAAATTAAAATTAAACCATTCTATTTTTTGTTCAAAATGTAATGTTGAAAATTTGTCTTTTTTTTGGGTAGAAAATTCACCTTTTGAGTTTTATATGGACAAGTAGTATTTTTTGGTTTAAATTTATTTATTTTTTTTTATTGAAGATTAAAATATTTTTGGTTTGAAATTTAATTTTTTTAGTTCAAAATTTAATAATAATTTTGGGAATTTGTTTTTTTTGGAGCAAATTAATCTTGCTGGTTTAAAATTAAAGTATTGAATTGAAAATACAATTAAAAATAAATTATTTTATTGAAAATTCATGTATTTTGTTTAAAGATATTCTTTTTTTTTGTAGAAAATTAATTTTTTCAATAAAAATTTAACTATTTAATTTTTAGACAATTTTTTTTATATATATTTAATCTTTTTGGTTGAAAATTGAAATATTTCGTTGAATTTTTACTTTATTTAGTTTATTAAAAATTAAAATATTTTTTGTTTTGTGTATTAGGTTAAAAATTTAATTATTTGTTAAAAATTCAATTTTTTTTGTAAAAAATTCCGGTTGAAGATTCATAAATTTAGTTGAAAAATGTTTGTTTTTTCTTGTTAAAAAATAATTTTTTCTCAAAATTGAACTATGTTGTTGAAAATTGAACTGATTAGTTGAAAACAAACTTTTTTTTTGGTAAAAATTCATTTGGTGGAACATTCAAATTTTTAAATTAAAAATTCAAATTTTCGGGTTGTAAATTCAACTTTTTTGTTGAACATTCGTCCGTTTCGTTTAAAAATTCGAGTTTTTTTTTTGTAGAAAAATCATCGTTTTGGATTGAAAATTCAACTGCTTTGTATCAAATGTAATCTTTTTATAAAAAATTCGCTTTTCTAAATTAAAAATGATTGTTTTTTAATAAAAACGTATTTCTTCCATTTTTAGTTAAAAAGTGATATTTTTTAGACTAAAAATGCGACTTTTTTGTTAAAAATTAATCTTTTTTGGTAGAAAATTGAAAATTTTGGAATTAAAAATTTAATTTTTTTGTAGAAAATTCATCATTTTGACTTGAAAATTCAAATTTTTTACTTGAAAATTTATATTCTTGATGTACAAATTCAACATTTAAAAAATTCTATTATTTGACGGAAAATTTGAATTTTTCAGTTGAAAATTTATATTTTTTATGTAAAAATTCAACTTCTTGGTGGAAAATTCGTCCTTTTGGTTTAATAATTCAACATTTTGTTTAAAAAATTCAATTATTTGGCATAAAATTCAACTTTTTGGTAGAAAATTCAAAAATTTAACCAGAAAAAAGTTGAATTTTTATATCAAAAATATAAATTTTCTGCACAAAAAGTTGATGTCTCTGCCAAATAATTAATTTTTTAAACCAAATTATGAATTTTCTACAAAAAAGTTAAATTTTTCAGTAAAAAATTTTGAATTTTCGGCCAAATAATTGAATTTCTTAACATGATGTTGAATTTTTAAACCAAAAAGTTGATTTTTTACATCGAAAATATAAATTTTCAACTAAAAAATTTGGATTTTCTACCAAACTGTTGAATTTTCAAGTCCAAATGATGATTTTTCTACAAAAAAGTTAAATTTTTAAGTCAAAATTTTCAATTTTCTGCCAAATAATAGAATTTTTTAACAAAATGTTGAATTTTTACATCAAAAATGTAAATTTTCAACTACAAAATTTAATTTTCTACCAATCTGTTCAATTTTACCGTCAAAATGATGAATTTCCCTACAAAAAAGTTAAATTTTTAAGACAAAAATTTGAATTTTCTACCAAATAATTGGATTTTTTTAAAAGAAAATGTTGAATTTTAACCTAAAAGTACGAATTTTCTACAAAAAAGTTGAATTTTCTACCAAACTTTTGAATTTTTAAGCCAAAATGATGAATTTTCCTAGAAAAAATTTAAATTTTTAAGCAAAAAATTTTGAATTTTCTACCAAAAATTTGAATTTTATGCCAAATAATTGAATTTTTTAACACCATGTTGAATTTCTAAACCAAAAGGGCGAATTTTCTACAAAAAGTTGAATTTTTATATCAAAAATATAAATTTTCAACTGAAAGTTTTGAATTTTCTGCCAAATAATTGCATTTCTAAACAAAATGTTAAAGTTTTACATCGAAAATACAACTAAAAAATCCTTTCGTTTAAAAATTCAACATGTTGTTAAAAAATTCAATTATGTAGCACAAAATTCCATGTTTTGTAGAAAATTCAACATTTTTTACTTACAAATTGAACTTTTTTGTAGATAATTCAAATTTTTTAGTAGAAAATTCATATTTTCGGGTTCAAACATCAACTTGTCTGTAGAAAAGTATGAATTTTCCACAAAACTGTTGAATTCTCAAGCCCAAATTATGAATTTTCTACAAAAAAAGTTAAATTTTTAAATCAAACATACAAATATGTAAACCCAGCAAGTAATTTTCACATAAAAAGTTGAATTTTCAACTAAAATTATGATATTTCAACAAAAAAATATCCCTTTTGGTTGAAAATTCCTCACTTTTGATCATTTTTTCACCTGTTTTCTATTTTTAAATAAAAATTATTTTCATAATTAAAAAATAAACCATGATATTTTTGTCTATAATTACAGCCTTTTAAATTGTCAATTTAAAATTATCGAATCAGTTTTTTTTTCATTAAAAAAAAAGGAGTAAATTTCTCTTTATTTTGGTATTAGAAAAAATAAACTTTTTAAATTCAATTAATATATATTTATTTTATTAATTTAAAGAAGTTTCCTAACTCGATGACTGATAAACTTCTTTGGAAAGCTTACTATTTTTTAAGAACGCAAAAATAAAAAAAAGACACTTTAAAAAAAAAGATATTCGTTTTTATCAAGTTAAATTAATTAATTAATTTTTATCAATACTGCCTCAAACCACTTCGTCGAATTGGTGGCTGTGTCATCCTGTTCGGAGGAGTGATGGAAATGTCGAGGTAATCTCCTATCGTGAATCTGAAAAACCAAAAAAAAAAGATCGCATATAATTCTTCGAAAATAATATTTTCAAAATTCTATGATTTTTCCAGCTGTTCTAGGTCTATTTTTAAATAAATTTCGGGTCGAATTAAAAAAAATCAAGTCGATCTGTTCAAATTCAAGAAATTTTACTCTTTTTTTACATATTTTTAAAATTATTCTTTAATAATGAAGGCAACAATTCTTTAATTAACTTTTTGCACACATTTTTTTAAAAATAAGAAAAGGATTTTCAAATATCTAATTTTATTTGTTGATCAAATTCATTTCTGAATGTTTCCAAACTTTATGAATAAAATAGAAAAAACATTAATCATAAAATATTTTATTTTATGAAATAATTAAAATTAATTAGGTTTTATTTTAAAAGATTAATTTTTACATTTTTCCTCCTTGAAAATTGATCTATTTAATTGAAAATTTAAGTCTTATGTTTTTCAAAATTGGCATTTTCTTTTAGAAAATTATTCTTCTTGTTTGAAAATTCATCTTTTTTTTTATACAAATTTAAGTATTTTATTGAAGAAATTTTCTTTTAAATTAATTTTTGAATTTAAAAATTGAATATTACATTTAAGATTAATTTTTTTTTGTTTAAATTCAACTGTTTTTTTTTAAATTTATTTAACATTTTAAAATCTTTTTTGCTCTGATTATCAACTATTTATTTTTTCGTTTAAAATTAATTTTTTTTTAGTTGAAAATTTAACTTTCTATTCGAAATACGAATTTTAAACAGCAAGCATTATTTCTTAATTAAATAGTTGAATTTAGATCTCAAATTATGAAAACAAAATGTTTTAAAAGATTTTCAAAATATACAAAAACCTGTGAAATATTTTTTTATTTTGCAGGATTCACAAAAAAACGGGAAATATTCAAAGAATTTAAGAAACTGATTAAAAGATACTGAACAAATTTCAAAAATAATTTAAAATTTGAGCAATTCTAAAACAACATGTAGATCTTTCAGGATTTTTAAATAAAATTTTGAAGCTTTCTAAGCGTTTTTAAACTATTTGAAACGATAAATAGAAAGATTTTTAGCTTAATTCGAAATTTTTTATTTTTAATTAAATATTATTTTTCGCTAAAGATTATATTGATTTAAAGTTAGATTAATTTGTTTGAAGATTCAAAATTTTAATTTTAAAATGATTTCGTTTGTTAAAAAAGTAATTAAATTAAGAAAATTAATCTTCTTGGTCGAAGATTCAATTATTGTCTTGGAAAATTGTTTTTTTTTTGGGGGTGGGGGTGGATTTAACTGCCTTATATTTGAAACAAAAATCTTTTTTTATTTGATATGTCAATGCAAAATATTTTTTTTTTAAGTTAGAAACAGTTGAATTTAAACAAAAAAGACAAATCGTAGTTTTTGCAGGAAATTCATTTCGTGGATTAAAAATCTAACGAGTTTGTTAAAAAAAATATATTTTCTAAATTATTATTTATTTTAGTTGAAAATTCGTTAGTTTTGGTTGAAAATTTAAGTATTTTCTTCAAAACTCCTTTTTTTTGTGTTCAGAATTAATTTTTAGCTGAAAATTGAAAATGTCATTTTTGTTGCGAATCTACATTTTTAGTTGCAAATTTCTTTCTTTTTTTAGTTTTTCTTTAAAGATTAATTTTTTTAGTTAAAAACTTGACTTTCTGCTATAAATTTAATCTTCTTTTTTGAGAATTTATTATTTTTTAGTTAAAAATTTAAGGATTTTGTTCATACCTTCTTTTTTTTTGACAAAATTATTTTTTTGACTTTAAATTTCATCTGTGTTTCCAAATTTATTTTTATTGTATTTGAAAATTCATTTACTTCGATGAAAATTTAACTATTTAATTGAAAAAAAATTTTTTATTAATTTTTGAACGATTTAATTTTTCGTTTAAAAGTCTTCTTTTTATTAAAATTGAAACTGATTTTTTTATTTCGAAAAATTAATTTTAAGAGAGTGTTTAAAAAGATTTTCAAAATATAAAAAAATCACGGAAATATTTTTTTATTTTGCAGAATTTAAGAAAAAAATTGGGAAATATTCAAAGAATTTAAAAAAATGTTTAAC
>JAWWLR010000034.1:112363755-112376994 GCA_035041075.1 Acraspis erinacei
GAGTCTAGGAAAGACCAATCTAATATATTATTATTTCAAAAGTTAACGTGGAAACAGACAGACAAACAGACAGGCACATTAGTAAAAACCTGATTTTCGGATTCAGGAGGTCTCAAAGCGTGAACATTTCACCAAAACTGGGATGGGGGGGGGGGGAATTTTTACACCAATCTAATAGCTTCTCTGACTATGCAAATTACGACAAAAAATTTATATAGGGCCATAACATTTGGCGGTTTCGAAGAAAATATCTTACATCATTCATGTGGTTGCATACCTCTTTACGCGGGGAATTAAAGTCCACTATTTTACTACTTTTCTTGATACATTTTTCAGTGTATATGTATAATAATAAAAATTAGTACAAAATAAGGAGAAAATATTGAAGTAATCATGAAAAAAATGTGTAGATTATTTTCCAATGTCTGAATAAAAATCTTAAACCGAGGTATATAAATAATTATAATATAAATTTGACTTAATAGTGTTGAACACAACGTAAAAAAGCTTAGATTTTAAACAAAATCGAGTGCGAGGCACGTGATACGAGATGAAAATGTGTTCGTTAAAGCCGAATGAGCTTTCACAAAAGAGAATTCACAGTTGCCAAATTACGGTAATTCTTTGAAAGTTAATTTTAAAAGCTCTGTGCGAAGCGCCAGAAACAACAGTCACGCGTCCTAGGCGCGCTCAAACTTGCAAAGAAAGCAGCTTTTTTGAAACGTTTTTAAATTAAATACAATTTTGAATTTTTTTAACCCTCAAAATCTCTCATTCAAAAAGGTTTTCTGTAATCGTCTTTTTCGAAATTCTTGTAAATAATTCAATATGTTTTGACTTCTTTCTCAATTTTCTCTCAAATTTTAGTTTTCAAAACAACAAAGAAACATTGCGTTTCATATTTCTATGAGGATTTCCGCATAGACTTTTTCACTTATTAATTAGGTCTAAAGTCTATTGACTGATACTTTTGATTTTATCAGATTGCTTTAACATAAATAATTTTTCTTTGTCTTTCTACTTTGCCTAACCTACAAATGAATGAAATTTCAATAATTCATATAGCTGTTAAGATTTTTCGAATTTGTCAGTCAACGTTTAGGTAATCTGTGGTTTAAAAATGAAGATCCTTATTTATATTGTGCTCCTTGAATTCGCAGTTATTTGCAATTGCGGTAGTAAGTTTACCTAATACAATATCAAATTTGGAAAATTATGAGAAAAAATGTGAGAATCAAAATATACCTTTTTTTAATTATAAATACTTGAAAATTTAAACTGTTTAGTCAATTCAGATTTAATACCTTCATGAATCTTTATAGATGATATTATTTTTTCACTAAAGCTGTTATTTAGGATTTATTCAATTTCAAATTATTCGGGTATGATATTGCTCAGTTTTTATCGCACCAAAATTAAAATTTTTCAGTAATTAATTATTAAAATTGAAAATTATTATTTCATTCTTTCAGTTCTTCTATTTCAGATCGGTCTAAGATCAGTCTAAGATTTTGTGTTCAGATATTTTAAAATAATTTGTAAATTTTATTTTTCATGATCGCTTTAATCCTTGCTCCTTATTGTCCACTAATTTTTATTCTCAGCTACCCGGAAAAATCCATCTTTTTAATAAATTCGTATTATTAGAATTCATAAAATGCATTGTTATCCCGCGGGGATGTCAATGTTCGAAGGACGAGTAGTAAAATCATGGAATTGAATTCCCCGCGTAAAGACCTACGTAACCATATGAGTGATGTAAGATATTTTATTCGACCATTTTTATCTAAAAAAGTCGTAAGGATAAATTTTTCGTCTTTTTAAACATTAAAATAGTGTAGCAATACCCATCCAAAAGACATTCGTAATAATCTGTATTTAGGTTTCAGGGTTCTTAAAAAGTGGTCTTTTCACAAAACCGGAGGGGGTGGGTCAAATTTGATAAAAATCTAATACCTTCTATGATGAGAATGTAAAAAGTTTTCAAAATTTTTTAATTTTTCAATACTTGCAAGATTACATAGCATTTTTTATATAGAAATGTTTAATGAAATAAGGCAATATATCAGCATTTTTAAAACTGTTGAAAGAAGGTCATATTTTGAAATTGTAAACCTGGTGTAGCCTATCTCGAATTTATAAACATTGCCTTCTCATTGTTTGGTCAAAGTTCAGAAAAATTGAAGAATTGAATTACATTTTTGAAAATTTCCATGAAAAATTCTAATATTACACAAAAAGGTATTGCTATTGGTTTTTCCACATTTTTAGGGAAAATTATGGATGTGGGGTGGACTGCAAAATTGAAGGAAAAATTTATTTCAGCCAAATGAATGTTCATTTAAAGAAAAAAAAAAATTACTTATGCTAACACAATATTTTATTTATCTAAAAAAATGATTTTTTTGTATAAAGTAGTTTATTCTTCCACCAGAGAGGTGAATTTTAAAAGTAGAATGAAGTTTAAAATAAAATAAATTTTAACAAAAAGTTAATTTACAACCACAAGTTTTATTTTTTAACTAAAATTATGAATCTTCATTAAAAAATAAAGGTTGTTAGACTCTAAATCACGCAGTTAAATTTTATTCAACCAGAAAAGTTGATACATAGTTGATTCTTAAATCAAAAATTATTTCAAATAAACAGAAAACAGTTAAATTGTATAAATATACGTCAATTTACAAACAAATTTTTCGATTTTCAATTAATAATTAGCAAATTAAAAAAATTCTTTTTTAAGCCATTTTTTTAAAACTCAAAAATAAGAATCCTAAAAAATTAGAATTAGTAGAAAATTAGTAGAACGAGCGCGACGCATGCGTAGAAGAGTTCGGGGGACTCGTTACGAGCACTGTTCCCGACGCAAAATTTCCCATTGCCTCTCGTGATGCCACCCTGGAGTGGGCTTACTAAAAACTTATTATATGGGCTTATTCTAAACCCACTTAGGGCGAGCTGTCGTTTGAAGTAAGGGCGCAGTCCCATGGAAGTAGATTAGTAGAATAGTGGAACAGTTTCGACCAATGAGGTGCCTGCACCAGTTCCAGCATTAACCTCATTGGCCAAAACTGTTCCTCTGATCTACTAATCTATCTCCATGGGACTGCGGCCTAACTGGCGAGAATCTTGAAGTGGAAACGGAGACGAAACGAGAGGCTTGAGAAAACCAGCCCCACCACTCACCATTACTGAGTAAAGCCGCAACGCACCGATTAGAGCGGAGCTCTCGGATATGGCGCCTAAAGTTGTAGTGGTAAGTGGAAGGGGTTCTTTTTGTTGACGCATTCTCACTGCTCAAATGCTGGCTTGCAGAGTCTACTACAATCACTCGTCCTGTAAAATTTAGCTTTGACGCATTAGGTCCCTTTTCTCGCGGACGGTTACATATTAAGAAAAGTCTTGGCTCTGTCAGAAAATTTCTTTCTTTGTCTGGCACAAGTGTCCTGAAAGATCATTTACATCTTTTTCTAAATTTTTCATTTCAACAGTGCATCTATATGAAACATAACCATAAAGAACATTCAACAAGTAAATAGACGAGCCAGAAGACAAAGAGAATTATACAATTGGAAATCATATTAAGAAATTTAAATGATCAATACAATAATTATATAATTTAATGTAAATGCTTGCAAAAATTTCTATAGACAGTGCATTGAATGTGCAAAAAACAATTTCTTATTACAAAAGATTGAGTTTAATCAGGCATTAGTCAACTTCCTGAAAATTTCGACATAAATTTCTATATGAGTAAATGATGGCTAAGCTAAAAAAGGGCAAAAGAAAAACTTTGCAGCAAGAAAAAGTCGATGGTTTAACAGTAATCCAGTGATAAAATAATAACATATTCAAATTTTAACATAACATTAATGAAATAGTAAAAAGGTCTCAAGTTTATTTTACTGAAGTCTATTTGGGAAAATATTAATTCTTACTTTACTGATTGCAGTTAATAATCAATCAACCGCATTAAAGGAATTATTTCTTAAGTAAATAAAGTTAGGTGAAATAGATTGGGTATCTCAATAATTCTTGTTTTTCCATTTTGAACCAGGTAGTTCTAAATACGTTGTGTTTGTGGAGGTGACGAAGTATGACGCAATATCAGGTGGCTAAGCCTATCAAAACGTGTCACAATGTTGCCCTTCATATTATTTTAATGAAGCTGATAGTGTTACACAATCATATTTAATAAAACTCTTCTCTTTTCATTTGTTCTATTTCTATATTACCTTCTCTTAATTAATATGATGTGTACTCTCCTAAATAAATTCATATATTTTCACGAAACTATTTGTAGCTTTCGACTATCGAGTTAGAGATTTTCGAAATAGAATAAATAAAAATTTTCTTAAACTTAACTATAAATATTTGGTAGGTGTATGACAAAATAAAATTAATCTAAGACACTCGAAAAAGCCATTTCAAAATTTTCTTGAATTTGTTAGATAAAATAGAGTTTATAAATATATGAAATTGAAAATTTGTTAAAGACAGTGTTGTCACATCTTGAATGTGTACACTTTTCTTGTTTTGAGGGACACACTTCATATTATTTTATCTGGATCTCATATTTCAAAGACTATTACAGAAACTTGTCCGTAAACTCTCCAGATATGAAATTTTGATTTATTAAATGAATATTATTTCGTTCATTTGGATGATAATATTGGTTCCCCAAAAACACCTTTATTTGAAATTGTCGATTTTTTATTGTAAGCTTTTTTTAAATAAAAATTGTCCATGCCCCTGCTATGACCACAAAAAAGTTATAGGAAAATAATTTTTAGCATCTGGATGGCACAGCATATAAATAGTATTATAGTATTTTACTCAAATTAATGGACATGTGCGTTTATAACATTAATTTATGAATCAAACGAGACTAATTTCTTACTTCCAAATTATATTGAAAGTAATTGAAGAGTGAATTTTGAAAATTCCATTTTAAGTATGAGAAAAAATATTTAAAGACGATTTGAAACTTTCTTCTAAGTAAGACTTGTAATGATATTTCTTAATTCAAATGATAACTAAACAAAATAAAATTCTGATAAAATAAGGATATTGCTTGAATATCAATAAACTTAAAAATAATACAAAAGTTGGGGAAGCAGTGACTAGGTTAGGTTAGAATGGTGGTCTCAGAAGGTATTTTTAATGAAAACCAGACTTGTGATAATCCTCGCCAAAAACCCAAGAACAAAAGTTTTTATTTTGCTATGCATCCCTATTTTAAAGTTCCATTAGAGCCCTATTATAGTTTCAAATCTTTGATTGAAACTAGAGAGACTTATCAGGATTTTCCCTCTTTTTTAAATTGGTTTGAGTACGTGAATTTTGGCACGGGCTAAATGGAAAAATCAGTTCAAATAAAATTGTGTAACCAAATTTTTTCCCTTGAAACTAATTCTTATCAAATGTAAATATATCATAACGGTATAAACCGGACGCGCTTATTCTAGAAGATAATGAATATAATATGAATATAATATTGATTATATGAGCGGTAGAATAACCAGTTTTGCTCTAATTTGCAAAGATGAGGATCGACTTTACCCTGATCTTATTTTGGATGGTTATCCTCATTTCTATTGGTAAGTTTAATAAAAGTATATCTGTAATTTTATTTAAACTTTTTGGGCTATAAGAAAATTAGTTTTTTTTTTGCGATTTAATCTCCATGAAGCAATTTCGCATTCACGCAACTATGTACGTCATTCAAAACTCATCATTGACTAACTCTAAGAAAAGTGTAATCGTATGTATTTTGTTGCAGTGTTGAGTTTACAATTAGATTCTTCTCCTCAAGGCGAGCTTGTTCCTGGTATTCCTTGCTACGGAACTTCTGATTTTTTTCCTTCTGACCGAAATTCTCCTGATGGGACTCCCACTCTCGCCAGACTTCATCAATCTTCTTTGCCTTTTCCTCCTGCCGAGTCGATTCTTCCTGCCAGGTACAGGTCTTCTCCAGTCAAGCGTCGCTCTTTTATCATATTTGGATTTGAACTTAAAGAACTTCCTTTTATTCGACTTATTCTCCACAAGAATCCGAATCGGATATTCGAACTTCGAAGATACATTTTTCCTGCCAATGAACAACTTCAAATGAGAACATATAAGGATATCCATAAACCCATACCAACCGGAGAAAAATTTGTGTTATCGACGTCCAGTGGTGACGTCTTCGCAATATTAGAAAAAACCAACAAAGAAACTCTTCTTCGTGGAATATTTACCCGTGTACAAACGGATCGTGGTATCCGGGAAAAGCGGGTGAAAATAAACATATTCAGCGGCGCGGTTCAAGGTTTGACCCCACTAGAAATTGCTGAATCTCCAGTCGGCAACCATAATGTAATCGCAAAGAGTTATAGAATAGTGCATGTATGTGCAGACCACAATTATCGATACCGATAATTCGATTTTTAGAAACCTGCTCAATGAATAATCTTTTGTTAAAGCGCCTTCAACATTATTTTGATTTCTATTATATTAAATGAACGCGTTACTAATTTCTGTTCCTCGGACTGGCACTGTTTATTAAGATATGGAAAAATAAAGTAAAAATTTGATTACACAGCATTATTTTATTTTAGTACCCTAAAAAATATTTACAAATGCTTATGTTTAGTTAATAAAGTCGTTGCTTGAATTTTACATAATATAACTTTTAAATACTGCATAAAATTCTGAAAAGGCAAGTGCATTCAACATTTCTTTTTAAATAGATTATTTTCGAGAACAAAAATATTGAGGAAGAGGTATCGAAAGCCCTATTCGAAAATTCTGTGACCTTGGAACGATACATTATGCAATCCGTCTCAACGATCACTGCAGTTGCTTCATTTACTAATGAAGTACACTATTAGAAGTTTCTGTAGAAATTTTCAGAAACGCGTCACTGAAGCTTTATGCAGAAAACGTTTCTAAATTTCCCTAAACTGTAACCGAAATTTCAGCAACGGAAACTGCATAAAACTCTAGTCACATGTTTTAGAAAATTCTGTTACAGTTTAGGAATTTTCAGTTACTGTAACTGAAAATTACAAGAGGTTAACAAAATTTTGTTGGTTCATTATTTTAATATAAAAGATGTAATCTATTTTTGTCCTGAGAATATAAATAGCAAGAAAATATGTGACCGTCCGCGAGGAAAGGGACCTAATACGTCAAAGCTGAATTTTACAGGACGAGCGATTGTAGCAGACTCCTGAATATAATATTCCTGAAAATTGCGACATAAATTTCTATCTGAGTAAATGATGGCTAAGCTAAAAAAGGGCAAAAGAAAAATTTTGCCAGACAGGAATATTATATTCAGGAGTCTGCTACAAAATTCAGCCAGCATTTGAGCCAACGAAAATAACCCCCTCCACTTACTACTACACCTTTAGGCGCCATATGCGAGAGCTCCGCTCTCATCGGTGCGCTCCGGCTTTACTCCGTAGTGATGAGTGGTGGGGCTGGTTTTCGCAAGCCTTTAGTTTCATCTTCGCGTACGCTTATTTTGTCTATGTTTGTGGCTTAATAACAAGAAAAGTAATGAACTTAAACAAATTCTGATTATAGGAAATGAAAGATTAACTCAGAAACTAGATTTTTCCGCATTAGGTCCCTTTTCTCGCGGACGGTCACATATTCTCGAAAATTGTTTCTGTTGGACACTCGAGGCCTGATATAGTTCTCGTTGACTTCAAGAAACGAACCATGTTCGTTATCAAATTTTTTCAGCCAAGGAGAATGGAAAAAAGATTGGTATAAAGTACATATAAGAGAGTTTCAATTGTCATACTCAGAATTTTTTGTTCAGCTAGTCGTCCTGATCATCAGTAAGGGCCATTGTAAGTAAGGGCTCTTGGATGTGCCAAGCTTTCACTGGTTAATAGTCTAAAAAGCACCCCTTGAGATTTAACTAGTCTTTAACCTTCTTAGTTTATTATATATTATAAAAAAATTGAAAATTTTAATTTCCTTCTTCAAAATTAAGAGCTTTATATTAAAAGCAATTACAATTTGCCGGATTCCCTAAATTTTTTAAAATCCATCAAAATACCTTGAATTTTCTGAAATCTCTCTACTTAGTTAGGTTTTTTTCGATAAAAATTCAAAAAAAAAAAATAAAACTGCAAACTACAAACCAATAATAATTCTGCAATTGTAAAGTAGATTCTAACTTATTTTTTTATTATTTTTACTTCGAGTCATAGTATGATAAACTTACATTTCTACAAATTAAATTGATCATCTCCCGTAAAATGTAATATATTTTTAATCTGGATATAATTTACCAAGTAAATTTTACACGATTCACAATGATTTTTAGCTTTCATTGTTCTGCTCTATATTATAATATACAAATAAATAAAGAACATATTTTTTAGGTAAAATAATTTTTATTATAATGTTCTACATTGTGGATTGTTTCGAAGATGTGTTATAATAATTTGGTCTTATTACCAGGGAACTGAAGCTTCCAAACTGCATTATAATTACCAAGTATGCAGCTAATGCAGAGAGCTTATATTTTCTTATTCCTGTTCTTTTTTTAATTAATTCTCTTTATTATTTAAAGCTTAGAAGTAGATACTTGAGTGTAAAGTAAAGTAATATTGCTTAATTGGTTGGAAACCGCAACTAGTAGAACACATTCGCATCGAATAAATTCTGTTCGCCGCAAAAGGCTGGTTTGCAGAGAGGTATTTATTCTTCTATACAGTTTTTTGATAATTATTTTGTCTTATTGTTTAAAACTTAGAAGCACATATTTAACCGTAAAAGGGAAGTAATATTGTGACCATTAAGGTCACGTCTGATCTATAAAATGAGTACATTTTTTTACTTAAAATTTGCCACTCTTTCGATTGCGGCCTTCAAATTCTGAGGGTTCCTATTTTTCCAAAGTAGACCTTGACATGACCTTGAAGGACATGGCAGGGTCAGCCTAAGGTCACATATAAATGCACCTTACTAAAATAAATAAGTAAGGTCGTTATGAATTATTTTCAGAAGCTGCGCTTCTCAGACGTTTCCAAAACTTGCTTAAGTTTAAATAACCTTTGAGTGACCATTAGGGTCACACCTGACCTATGAAATAAGTACATTTTTCAGCATAAAATTGTCTGCTCTTTCGAATGCTGACGTCAAATAAGGGGTTTTATATTTTTTAAAAACAAGTTGACCTTGAAATAACCTTGAAGGTCACCTTCAAGGTCAAAACCAAGGTCAACTATGCATTCCTCGTTGAAATTTACTCTATAATGTTTTTGGAAAATATTCCTGGAACTTTTTGGACACCTTGTATAATGACCATTACATAACTCATAGATATATAATACCCATTATATATCTATGAAGTTATAATTTGTTGCATGTAGAGGGTACCTGTATCTCGGCTTTCCGCTGCATTTAGCTACAATACTTAAGAAGCAGTCGCGGATAATATTGTCCAAGGTTGGTTTCAAAGCAAATATTCTCAAGAGGAGGCTTGATAACCAATCCGAAAGCTGAATGGCACCTCGGTCCGGTAACTCATAACAGTGACAGGATACCGGGCGACATTCTAGAGTATATAGTCTTATCCTTGTATGCGGGTCTCAGCAAGGATAGCAGAATCGTTTCCCTAGTTGCTGGTGGGAACAGCAATCGCGCCACTAAATCCAGTTGCAAATTACTTGCTGGACTGATACGATGCCAGCATAATCACTGTTTATGGAGGTTTCGAGGCAGTCTTTGCAAAATACAACTGCCTGCCTCTTGAAAACTGAATATGAAAGTAGAGCGTTTGCATAACCGCTGCATGAAAAAGTCGCAGACGAAGAGGAGGGAAACAACATGAAGACCAATCACGGAAAGCAGGAACCCTCTGAGAGATGATAGTGATTTCAGGACAAGGAGGAAGATTAAGATACAGGTTTCTTCACAGCCCCAAGATCTGGATGAAATGCTTCCCTTCGCAAGGATATCTCGAAGGTGTCCGATCTCTGGACCATCAGTTGCTCAGTTTATGGTGCGGCGAGAGCTTGAGCACATCCAAATTGAAGGCTAAAACCCACGATGGATAAAATGTTCATAAGTACCTTTTATCAAATGAATAAGAAGATTAGCTGGACTCATTGTTACACTCTCAGAAATTTCCTCTAAAGAATAAAGGAATACTTTTAAAGTTTAAGTGTCATCGTTTGAGAATTAAGTTTGAAGACAGATCGTTTAACGGTTAAAGTGCGAATCGTTTAACTATGAATCGTTTCAACGATAAGCGACTCTACTTTAACGCGTGGAAGTTGCATTTTAACGGTTAAAATGGGACGTACTCCTTACCGAAAAATAATTCACGCGCATGCGTGTGCGCATGTGTGGAACCACATCACCGCGCTTTTAAAATGCAATCGTTTAACCATTAAAGTACATATTTTTAGCGTTAATCTAACAATCATTCCACGGTAAAAGTGATTTTCTTCTAAAGATGAAAAGGCGTTACTCTATGATTTAGTCGACATCATTTCAGCGTTAAACTACATCGTTTAAGTTTGAAACGATTCTGCTTTTAAAGTATTCTACTTTAACAATTAAAGGAGCGACGTTATCGTTTAGAGGAAATTTCTGAGTGTAGAAAATGTGGGTGTTATCTGGCGGAAGGAGGAGAAAGCAGCTTTTCGCTGACCCATCACGCGTCCTCAGTGATCTCCTTGTTGCTCACAAGGATCGAGACTAAGGAAAACACTAAGTGCGTCATCACCTACAAGCAGCTTTGTGGCAACTTGATAACATCTTAGGGGAAATGTTCATCAATTACTGACGAAAAAGTTAAGAAAGCACTGAGGGGCAGTCGAGAGCTTCTAGAGGAAATTTTTACTCCAGCCAAGAGTATCTGGTCCGCATCTTCGTCTCACTTTTGAAGTCGCAGATTCCATTATGCAGTGGTTGGTGTTACTACGCACTATACTCCTACCAAAGCTAGGCAACTTTTCCAATCCAAAGAACTAAAATGTCTGCAAAGACGTAGAATTTCACCAGCGCTGCCTGTTTCTAGCCTGGATTTTCTACCGTCAAGCTTTCGATTCCACCTTCTATAGACTTATGATCGGTCTGTTGTAAAAGCTTCAAGGTTCAATCACACATAGTCAGATACGTAGAGAGATTGATTCTCATGGGAAAAACTAGATATACTATCTCATCTCGACATTATTATGTGACAATGAACAACAACATTTTTTTGTCCAAGAATCGCGTTGGAAATACAACTTCGGAGGCTCGTCTCGAGATGACGAAGTTGTCGATTCCTCAACTAATGACATCAAAGTGGGCGAAGTGAGTTTACTTTTCCGACTAGTGGGGAAAGTACTCACTTCGACCACTGTTACGTCACCGCAGTCGAGAAATCGACAACTTCGTCGTCTCTTGACCACCTCCTCAGCTGAATTTCCATCACGAGGGTTGGAAAAAGTATTATGTGAAACTTGTGGGAGATGGTGATTTGACTCGTGTGATGGCCGTGATCGCTGCGCTCGCACGGCAAACTTCACGCTCTTCTAGGGTCGCCATGGTATTTCACTCGGTGCTTATTAATTTATTAATCCTTATTAATACATTAACTTGTTAATTGACAATGTTATGTTTGCCGGACGCTGTACTGTACGTACAATTTTTAGCGAGTAATTATGATCGAAAAAATTAATATTTGAATTTACTGATTGTAGTAGAGTAGAGTCTAAGGAAAAGAGTCCAGCAAGAGAAAAGGACAGTTTTTGGTGCAATAATTGCATTGAAAACGCCTGAACCTAGAAAATATTAAAACACGAATTTCAGTTAATGAAATACTTTAACAAATGAAAATGATTTTTAATTAATTACAAATTGCTTACCAAATCATAAAAAATATGATCTGTCTTTTTCACTTTTATTTTATGCAAACATTTGTTTGCGCCCACTGCCTGGAAGCAAATAAAATATATAATCATAGTATCACAATAATTTTTTTAATTTTCTCTTCACAAAAATATACCTGATTTTGAGTCCAATTATAACCCCAAACTATAAAAGTGATTGGTACACCATGTAAAATTATCCATAACGTATAATTAGGTAACCTACTGGCATCTTTGTTATGTTGTATTTCGTAAATAATGCAGTACAACATTAATGTAACAATCATAAATATTGTTAGTATTGTTAGTACATTTATAACATGAAAAAATTCATACTGCATTACAAATTTTAGTATATTAAATGAATATTGATATGAATTAATGAAATATTTAATATTATTATATTTACCAAACTTATAATAAATAATCTATTGAGACTTATACCCAGTGAACATAAAGTAGAGTGCACAGCTGCCATTGTGTGAAATTTATAAAGAAATTCTTCAAACTTCGGGTTTATCTGAGGTAGAAACATTTATTTATAATATTTTGCAAGCTTCTTATTTATTGAAAATGTAGATTTCGCTCTACCTTTGAGTAAGATACTGAAGTATGTAAAACAATGTTCTCCAATTTTGTTTTTAAAGTCCGGAATCTTTTTCAAATAAAAATAAATAAAAATACCATAAAAATAAAAATAAACCATAATGGTAAATTTCTTTAACAATAAACTCGAACTTATTGAAAAATTTGGCTATTAAATGTAAACTGTATAATATAAGTACGAAATTATTTATTCTTAAAAATTTAATTTAAAAAAATCTATTTTTAACGTTTTAAACTTCAAAATGTCCAAATGTAGATGCTTTCAATTAACAAAAATAGAGTACGGATTTACACAATGAAAAATTATTCAAGTTCAAGCGCTCTTAATTTTAAATGTTCTCATTGTAAAGATTTAATAAGAAAATATTCAATAATTAATGATCTCAATTGAAATGGTACAATTTTTTTAGCCTTGAGTTTATCTTCAAAAGTCGCATTTAAACAAAATTCGAAAAAATAGCACGATACAAGCCCTGCCATTAGATTGATTAATAGATTTTATTATTACTAGTACACCATTAGGCTGTTTCCTTTTCGGGGTAGGCGTGACTCAGTCGGTGGCGAAACACTCTTTCTACAAACTATTTGCCGGCATATTTTTCTGTCCTGGCATCCTTCTCTAGCTTCTTTCACGTCCATGCAATTTTTCATGCAGACTTCCATGTTTCTATAGCTTCTTATGTCCCTTCTAACTAAGGTCCCATTTACACATTCTAACCATTCTTTCCGCGGTCTACCTCTAGGCATGCTGCCATTTACTTTA
>JAWWLR010000034.1:112438649-112451690 GCA_035041075.1 Acraspis erinacei
TTCGGTGCGCAAAAGTAAACTTCTTCCACGAAAAGTTTTTCATTTTATATGGCTCTGATGCAGAATAGTTCTTAGTTCTAGGGATAACCTTCTTTACTTTTTCAGCAGTAATCAGCAAATGGTATTTCATTAAACAGGCGGGAAGGATGAGTAGAAAAGGTGGAATTTTCCTCAAATCGCTTTACGCGCCGATCAAATAGCAATCATATATCAATTTTGCTTCCAGTGATGTTTGATGTTTAAAAGTATACGCTTGTTTAGTGTCTGATTTGATTTCCGGAAATTTCGAGCAAGTTTCGTAAAGTTTGGATTAAACTTTTTATTTGATATTATGCAATTAATTACGCACTGAAAATTTGATGCATCTCATCCCCGTTGTAATTTTAAACTGAAACTGTGCTCGCGAGTCTTACTCTGGCGCAGTGAACTACACAGTTCAGATTTCAGAAATTAATGTCTTTAGGGAGCAAACCGGGGATGCCAGTATTAGCTCCAACTAATTTTTGTCCATCCTCAGAAAGTCTTTCTGGTGGATATCTGATCCCCTAGTTCTCATGTTGGCATGATCGGCTATATGCAAAGGTATTCTTTTTGGAATGTGTACTATGTTCGCTGGAGGATGTAGCTCTTCCTCTTCCTAATAAAGAGCTTTATCTGTGCCTTCGCGTAAAAAGAATACCTGATCTGTTAAATAATGAGGCGTTTTATGATCATATTCCGGGTGCAAATTGAACTAAATGTGAAGTAACTTCTGCACGTATCCACTTTGTGTCGGTGAGCTTCCTCACCACCAGTTAAGGATGTCCCTCCTGAGTTACAGTAAAACCCCATTTATCGTAAGCCCCGTTTAACGTAAGCCCCATTTATTGTAAGGTAAACATCCCGTATATCGTAAGACTTCTCGTTCCGCCTTCAACCCCCACTCTGCTACCAGCCGATCCAAACGCAAACGAGGCGCATGCTCATAGCAGGCTACAAGATCAGCCAATCAGATGTTGCGCGGTAGTGGGCAAAGTTGACTTACGATAAACGGGATGTTTACATTTCAGAGGCCTTACGATAAACGGGGTTTTACTGTATTCCGATCATTTAAAACAATGTTCTCGCGTTAGTCCGGAGCCATTGCCTGATCATATCCTTGGTTTGGTCCTATTGCCACTCCCAACTGAACCGTAGCCTCATTATTTAACGAACCATTTAAGTTACTTGCATTATTATATTCTTTCTTTTTAGTATAACGTTTCATGGCTAGATCGGCTTGCATGAAATATGTAACCTATTTTTATTCTTGAAACTGGCTTTAATCAAATGCTTATCTGCCAGTCTTATCTAATCGATAAAATACAAATACGATAAAACAGTATCTTATCTAACAGATAACGACTATAGTATATATTAGACAAGTATAATCGAGCCGCGGTAGTTTCTGTTGATGTGTCAAAAATTGCCACGGTGGAAATCGGCTCATTGTTAATTTACTTCTCCATCAATGCAATAATCAGTTTTTCGTCCGATTTGAAATGATGAGGATTATGTGTAGTCTGCTCTTATCCTGGACGGTGATCCTCAATTTTATTGGTGAATTAATATATAATATATTAATTACAATATAATATATAATACATAAATATAAATATTATATCTATAACCAGTGGCGCACTCGTCACTCGAGGGCAAAGTACAGAAAGCATTCTTCGGGGTGCCAAAACAGATAATTATAAAAAAGATCAGTAGTAATTTCGTGATAGAAAGTACATTTGCGGGTTTTTGAGAGAAAAACCGTTTGAATGTTTAGAAATTTTCGCGCCATCATGATTTCTGAAATTTTGTGCATATAACTCATCACCAAATCTGGCAAACCATTACTACAAATTTGCGAAATTAACAAAAATAATTAAAAATCGTCTTTAAATCTGCACCAAGAATATAAGCAAATATATGCAATATTTACTCATACTCTTGGTTTCTATCGTATAAGATAAGAAATCAAAGCACGCGCGAAATTTCGCGTTTTTATCTTTGCAAAAATTTGTATAGCACACGTAAACGTTTTTAACTATTACTTAGCAATCATCTAATATTTGTTCGTGTTCGGATGATATAATATGTACGCAAGATTTCGTAACGATAATTACTCTGGAAAAATCTGGAATATTGAAGCTATATCTTTTTTAAATCGCCCAATAAAATAACTTCAACAAAGACGGATTCAACTCCATCTAAACTTTCAAATTGTTTTTATATTGCAAAGCAGATTGCCTTTTTAATATAATTGTTATAAACAAATCCATTACAGGTTTAAACAAAGAAAATTGTTCTTTTTTCAGAATTTTTTCTTTTCATCTGAACCATAAAATATATACGGCTATAGTATTTTTTTTTTTTGACGCCTCTAAAATTTATGAGTTTTTTTTTAAATTGAGAATCTGTAAATAAAATTATTTTAGAATAAGATGTCGAAAATAGAACAAATTAAAGAACTTAAAAATTTATAACTTAAAATGCAAAGGAACTGAAATTGCATCAGCACTTCTAACTAAAAATAATGTTCCATTTGATACTACTTTAAACTTTAAAATAGAAAAGTTTAAAAAACGCTCCTGAAACTGAAGGGGAAAAAATCTTTGCATTGGTATTAACAAATTTAAAAAATTTTAATTTATTTATTTTGCGTACATCTGTCAGATATAATAATTTAATCAATTATTTATGTCCATTTTGATAATTTTTTAAACTTTCAATATTAAAAAATTTGTTATTATGGATCGCATGGAAACCCAAAAACTCTTGAATTTCTTGTTACTTTTTAATATTTTACATTGCAGTATTGTGATATAATTTTGTATGCAATTATAACAATTATCTTAAGATATTATTTTATTTCATAATTCTCCATTTTAGCGTAGAGTTTCGAATAAAAATAAGGGTGTCGAATTTAAGGGTCCCAGTTGCTCAAGCCAGGTAAAGGGTTTTGACAGTTCTGGGCCAAACGTGAGTAGATCTGAGCTATTGGCCTGGGATCGCTACTAGATACAGGATCTACCTTTGGAGATCCCTGGTATAGTGTTACTTTTTCAAAATATTTTTTTTAGTTGTTGAAAAATAACTGCCTAGGCAAATAAAAATTGTTTAAATAAATAGAAATTAGTTAAATATTAGAAAAAATGCATCAAAATGATGTAGTTATTTAAAAAAAAGTAGCATAGGATACCAATTTAAAAATAAAATTGATATCTCTGGCTCAATTTTTAGAAACGTATCAAATATAAAATAAATAATTGTTTAAATAATTACATAATGTTTTTAGAAAAATTTACAACTCCAAAAAATGACAAAATATTGCATTTCAATCAGAAAATACGTTTATTTTTTACATTTTTGGGCTGAAATAATTCTTTAAATAATTGAAAATTATGTACAAAAGCATGGTAAATATTCAAATTGTCCATTAATAATTATTTGTATGAAAAAGACGATATAAGTAAAAATCTAGTTTTTTTATTTTTGCGTCATATTTAGGGTGCTGCAGGGAGGGTCAGGGTGTGTTGGAAATACAAGTTAATTGTACTTATTTTCTTTCTCTGGAAATGGAAATTTTTTGGGGGATGTCTTGCCCTATAAAGTGAAACAAATTTTGCAATGCATTTTTCACCACCCTAGTCTCTATATACTTACTCCCAAAAGATTTTAATTTGTTCTTGAATAGGCGGACTTTCAACGGCACATGACGTTTTATTGAACAGGTAATAAGGATGAATAGAAAAAGTGGAACTTTCCTGAATCCACTTTAGTAGCCGTTCAAGCCGCTCTTTGGCTGTTCAAATAGCTCTTATTTTTGTGGCCAGTAGTGTTTGGTGGTTATGTAGCTAATCACGCACTGAACATTTCATGCATGTCGGCTCGCCGTTCTAATTCTAAACTAAATCTGTGCAATGCGCTCGTGAATTTTATATAGGCATACTAAAGTATCATAAAATTTATTTTCGCTAAGCAGAAAGACCCCTACCGAAGGTGTTCTCGCGTTGATGTCGCGGTAGGGCTTTAGATTTTCTCTCATGAATTTGAAGGTTATGTTGGATGTAGCATTGCTACTGACAGGGTTTTCTATGCCAGACAGGCTGAGGAAGAAGAGGAAGATTACTAAAAGGAGCATAAAAACCTATACAAATCAGGGACAAGTTAAGTCATCTTCATAGACGTTGGTTGCTTCCCGAGAATCTTCGGAAAGCCCAGGTGCCACCGGTTGAGGCGGCAGCATGCAATCAGGTGGTGGTAATGTACGTGATGATCAGGTAGGTCTCTTTCTCAAGAATTCCATGGTAGCGAATACATTTTCCAACCCAGCATACTGAGAACCAACCGCGCAAAGTAGCTACCTACTGAGAGATGATAGTGATTTCAGGATGAGCATGAATATTAACATGCAGGTTCTTCCTAAGCCCTTCATCAGGATATCTCGGAAGAATCTGACCTATGAACCATGAATTGTTCATTTTATGTTGCTGCGATAGTTTTGACTGATTTAAATCGAAGACAAAAACCAACGATGCATCAAAAGACAAAAAGACGCTTGTTTCGACTGAACAAGAAGATAGGATGGACACAGGTGTACACATTGGATACAGGTAGGATAATACAGAAGAGATATAGCTGGATCAGGGAGAATCAACAGTTTCTTGCTGACCGATCTCACCTCTTCAGCAATCCTGCTGTTTTTGTCAAAAATACACCCAAGCCCAACGAGGTCGATACTTTTTAGAGAGAGATATACAAGATCTCGAAAACACTGAAGTTAAAAGAAGATACTGATAATATTGAATAATTATACAAAGATACTTATACTATAAGATACTTATACTAAAGATACTTAATACAAAGGTACTAAATAATTATATAAAGATACAAATAATGATTGATAATATGAAACCTTCAAGGGTTTTACGACAACTCTATAACATAAGAGAAGCAATTTCCATCAATCACTGTTAAAGAGGTGAAACAAGCACTTATGGATGTAAAGAACTTTTCCGCTGCAAAACCAGATGGTATCAACAACTTCTAGTGAAGGATTTCTTTTTCGCGTACCAGGCTGATATCATTTCCACCTTAGTATACCGTGATCGCATTTTATTTGACCGCGATCCTGCCCTGCCGAACACTCTGGAGGAGATAGAGTCAATTGTCTAAAACAGGAAGTGACAAATTTTCTGGAATTAAAATTTTCAGACAACTATTTCCGATACTCATTCTAGGCTTGAGATCGTTCTCCAAGACTTCGAGAAACGAACTATATTCGTGAACGAATTCTCCGCTCCGGCCGACTACAACCTCACTCTTAATGAAAAGGAGAAGGAGGAGAGGTATCATGACATCAAAAGGGAGCTGCAACGAATGTACCCACAATATTCGGTTAAGATAATTGTCCTTTTGATCGGTCATTATCGGTCTATATAATGATCGGTATCACCTTAAAAACTTTCCTAATTACAATTAAAATGTTAGTTTTGTATTCGCGGTTCTAAAATAGTTTAGTTCTTAAGGCCTTGTAAATAAATTTATTTATTTTTTCTCTCTTATTTACGTTTTATACGTTTATACTAACACATTAATTTTATACTTTCTTGTTGCAGAGTGGAGTCTACAATTCGATTGCTTGCCTAACGGCGACCCTATTCCCGATCTTTCTCGCTGCGGATCTTCTCGAGAAAAAACTCCTCCTCTTGTCAGACCTGTTCCTTCTGCCAGATCTTCTCCTCCGGTCGAGCCTTCTTTTCGTGTCAGATCCAGATCTCCTCCTCCTGCCGCGCCTTCTCCTCCCGTCAGATACAGGTCTTCTGGTGCAAATAATCGCCTTTCTGATATACTTGCAGATAGAATTGAAGAACTTCCATTTATTCGCATTTTTCCCAAAAACAATCTGAACCGGATATTCGAACTTCGAAGATTCATTTTTCCTCCCGATAAACCACTTCAATTGAGAACATATAATCAAATCCACAGGCCCTTGCCAGCCGGACAACACATTGTATTATCAACGACTAATGGCGATGTCTTTGCGATAGTAGAAAGAAGCAATAAAGGAACGTTTTTTCGTGGTATATTCACCAGTTCATCAAAGTAGATGTCATATAGCCTGAAACCACTCATTTCTTATTTTCGTAATACAAAAAATAAAAAATTCACTTTTTTTCCTGAATATTTTTCAAGGAAGAATATAAGTTTTTTTGGGACAAAAATATTAAATATATGGCCTTTTCCAAAAATTTATTAATTTTTGCATAGACAATTATTTTTAATGTTTTATCCATTGAATTAGTTTCTTTAATAGTATTGTCAAAATATGGAGGATTTTAGTTTTCAGTTTTTTAAACATTTATACAGTTTGAAGGAACATAAAAAACGGGTTTTCTTCAAAATTAAACATTTTAATTTCATTAAGTTTATAAAATCTTTTTAGTTCTTGAATCAAACGTTTACTAAATGTTAAAATATATTATTTTAATACAATATTTTATTTTAAGTTGAAGAATGTCTTCAAATTCGTTTTAGTCTTTTTCTAATATTCTAGGAGTCTTTTCAATTTTCTGATGAGTGAACACGTCAGAAAAATCATTTTGTTTTTTAATGAGAAAAATAAAACAATATTAATGAAAGAAAAAAGAAATAATCGAAGATATAGTATTTGGAAGGGCTGAAGCAAGTACCAAGTTTTAAAATTTCAAAAGTGCTTTGGTTTCAGAAGAGTTTCCACAATTTAGCAATGTTAAATATTTATAAATCATACATATTTTATAGGTCACATAGCTTTAATATTTTAAGAACTTTTAGTTTAAGCTTTTCATTGTTATCATCTTTAAGTAAATAATTTGGAATTAAAGTATAAATTCATTAAACCGGGAAATAAGTAGTTTGGTAATTTAAGAACTAAGTTAAATTCTCTAAAATAATTGTAGAATATTTAAAAATCGAATCATTAAAAAATTCCACTAAATTTGAGAAAAGTCGATCACTTTCTAAATTGTACATGAGTTAAGCTTATCTACTATTTCTGCATACTTTTCCAGTAGAAGTAATTGAAGGAGCGGTCGAAGTCAGACCGTCAGCGTGTGGGGAAAATTTCCGCAATCCATCCCCTCCACTTACGACTACATCTGCTCGCTCCGTGTTCAGTGCAGCGTCTCCAGAACGTGGGATTTTTCGGCCCCCACCACTCTCCCGCATGGGAGAAATTCGTTCAAACGGAGCGTGTCAGTGAGTCGGCTCTGCTACATGTTGTGTAAACTGGATCTATCAGGGTATTAAGCGAATGAAAGAAACTCCTTAAGAAAAACTTAAATGATTGTTTTAAAATTAATCTCAAGAGAAAATTAAAAAATTATTACCAAACATTTTTTATTATTCATGATGGGGAGTTATATTGAACAATTTATTTTTGATTATATCCTAACATTCTTAAAAAGTACGTAAAAGATTTTGAAGCAAAGTTTTGTAATTTTTCCATATTACATAGTTTTAGAAAAATTAAGGAAAATAATTCTTATTCAACCTTCTTGTGCCATTTACTTACAATATTTTTTTAAGTATATGCTGCTTCAAAAAATGCACTTTCAAATTTGAGTAAGTTTAAGAGATATTCAGAAATTTTGAAAGGATTCAAAAATGATTAAAACTTCTAAAACTTTGTTAAGAATTTCGTAAGATTTCACGAAAATGGAGAAAAAATCTTTTAGGTTCCTATGAATAATTAAGATCATTTTTTATTTCAAAACATTAATTTTGAAAGATTATTTTTAAACATTTCAAGACATTGCAAAAGGTTTCAAAAATACTCAAAGAATCTGAAAAACCTTAATGGCATTTTTTTCAATATTTCAGAATTAACCAATTAGAAAAACAGAATTATTTTCCTAATATATGTGTGAAAATTTGTAATGATTTTTTATTCGGAAACATGTACTTTAAAGAAAATTAAAAAAGATTACAAGAAAAAGTGCAGAAGTTTTTAAAGCAAAATGTTTCAATTCGGTAAGATTAAAAGTTTGAAAATGTAAATCTTGAAGAATTTATATAATCATTAGGTTCAAAATATTTTTCAGTTGAAAATTCATTTCTCCAATCGAATATTAAATTATTTTACAGAAAATTCAGTTTTTATCTAAAACTGTAACTACTTCCTTTTTGGTATAATTCTTCTTTTTTAGTTTTAATACTGAATTTTAAAGTTTGAAAATTTAACGATTTTTTTGCATTTTTAAAATTATCTTTCTCAGTTGAAAATTTATCTTTTTTAATATAGAAAATTATTATTCTTTTTTGTTGAAAATTCGATTTTTTGTTGTTAAAAAAACATTTTCTTATACTGAAAATTTAACTGTATCATTTTTGTTGAAATTTTTTGTTGTTGAAATTTTTTATTTGAAAATTGAATAATTTTGTACCAAATTTGTTGGTTTTTTTTTGCTGGAAAATTTACCTTTCTCAGTCAAAATATCATCTTTTTTGGTAGAAAATTATTCTTCTTGTTTAAGAATTTATCTATTTTTATTAGTAATTCATTGTTTTGGATGAATATGCATTTTCTCATGAAACTTATATTCTTTTGGTATTAAATGATTGAAAGTTCATGTATTTTTTGGAAATTAAACTATAGAGCTGAAATGTTTTTGGTTGTAAATTCATTTTATAAACTGGTAAAGTAATCAGTTTTCGTTGAAAATTTATCTGTTTTGTAAAAAAAAATTGTTCTTGTTTTAAAATTGATTTCTTTAAATTTTGAATTTTTGTTTTCGGTTGAAAATTATGGGTTTGAAAATTAAATTATTGATTTGCAAATTTAATTTTTTCTTGGAAATTTAAATGTTTTGTTGAAACTGATTTTTTGGGATTGATAATTATTTTTCAAATGAAAATGCACCTATTCAATTTTTCATTGAAACATGATCTTTTTAGTTGAAAATTCAAGTACATAAATGTTTGAAAATTCATGTATTTTATTGCAATATCGACTTTTTTGAAAGAATATTATTCTTTTTGTTCGTAAATTCATTTCTTTGGTTGAAAATTTCACTATTTTGTTTTACATTCGAGTGTTTTTTTTATTCAAAATTGAGTTATTTTAAATAAAAATTTAACGGTTTTATTTTTGTTTAAAAATTAAACTTTTCTACTTCAAAATTAATCTCTGTCGTGAAAAATTATATTTTTTATCCGAAAATTTAACTAGTCCATTTTTGGTCGAATGCTTGTTGTTTTAGTTTAAAATTCGTTTCTAAAGATGCAAATTGAACAATTTTGTTGACATTATTTTTCTTAGAAAATTATTTTTTTAGTTATAAATTTATCTTTTTTGGTGGCGAATTATTCTTCTTCTTTAATGATTCATTTTTTAAAGTTAAAAATTCATTTCCTTGGTTGAAAATTCGCATTTTTTTGGGTGAAAATTAATTTTTTTAACTGCAAACTTCAGTATAAACTAAAAATTTTAGTTAAAAAATGCATTCTTTGAAGAAATTTCTTAGTTTGAAAATTTTAATATTTTGTCGAAAATTCGTTTTTTATTTCTTAAAAATTAATTGTTTACTAAAAATATGACTAAGACATGCAGAGCTCTAAATTTGAAACATTGTAGACCGTCAAATCTTGTCTCCTATATCTATTTACATAAATTAAATTATATTTTCATCTTCCCAATAAGTCTAATTCTAATTGTTCATTAGGATTCGCACGAATTCGTTTATTTTGTTTGAACGATTTCAAAAGAATCCTGAGTGCAACAGCCCTCGGGAAAAAGTTTATCAGTAATTTATGTGGTGAGGGTGCAGGCGTTGAAAGTAAACGGAATAAGAAAAATTCAGTGCAGCGTTATAAGACAAACGTCTGTCAGTTTTCTTCCATACGACGTTGAATTACAGGTGTTTATTACAAAAAATATATTGTAACATGAAGAGAAGTATTAGGGGAATCTATAATTATAATTAAAATTTACTAAGATCTTTCTTTATGTTAAAAATATTAATAAATATGAAATGAGATACGGGACACTCACTGTGAAAAATTCAATTAAATAATTACATCTAGGATTGCTTTAAATTTTCCATTTGATAAATATTGCTATTTTGTAAATTTACTTAGGACATAAAAATACCAGTGGTATTTTGATCAGAAATTGTGTAATTTTCATGCTAGAGTATCTGCATGTTTGAAATAGATAAAATTAAGAATATGTCATGTACATCAGGGTGGTCCAAAAAAATTAATTTTTTAAATGGCAACAAAGTCCATTTATTTCAATAATTTCGTTTGAAAATTCGTTTTTTTATACAAAAAAATATTACTGTATTATGGTTGAGGGATATAAATTTATTTTGAAATATGTTCATCTATGCTATTTATGGTGAAACTTCTAATTGTTGGAAACAATGTTTTTGTTATATTTTTCAATTATTTTTCAACATATTGAATTTGTTTACAGAATTAAAAATTAATTAACAAATGTTGATATATATTGCTGTAAAGAAGTGGTAAGAATTTTTATTTAAAAAAAATTCGAAAAAAACAATATTTGCCCAATGGTGTATTTACCTCGAGCTACGCGCTTCGTCTTTGTATTCTTCCCTCATTCGTGTACGGACCTTTTAAAACAAAATTGCAAAATATCTACTACTGTAATTTTGTGATTGTCAATTCTCTTTTGTTAAAAGAGCTTCGCTCACAAGTTTGAGCGCACCTAGGGCACGCAACAGTTAGTTTTCGCACTTCGTGCTCGGTTTTTGTATTTTTCACACATTTGTGCAGAGACCTTTTAAAATTAAATATCAGCGGATCGAAAACTGTAATTTCGTGATTGTGAACTCTCGTTTTTTAAAGCTCTTTCGGCTTTAGCTAACATATTCTCATCTCGTATCTGGTCCTTCGCGCACTATTTTGTCCAGAATGTGAACTTTTCTACATTATGCTGAATATTTTTATATCAAATATAATACATTCTTTATGTACCTCTGCCTGGGATTGCTTATTCAGATATTGCACAAGGATGTATAAACTTTATTTTTCAGCTACACTGAAATATGTATCAGTAGAATAAATTTATATCATTATTGCAAACCAATATCTTAGGTAGAAAAACCCATCCACCAACTCAACCACCACGCTTTTTATCTTCCACTGATTACTATAATATACCCCTTTTATTTTGGAAACACATATTCTTCGTCTTGTTCACAATCGCTGCTAAATCCCTTTCTCTCACATATCCGTCGAACACTCACATCATTAGGTTCATTCGTCATTCGCTTTTAGCACTACGTCATCTGCATATGGTAGGGAGTACAGTTTGCCCGTTCCAAAATTTCCCTCCTTTCCCTTTCCTCTACATCTTCTCCTATAAGTCTGCCAGAATTAAGGCCCGATACCGTCCACATCGTAGCATAGATCGACTTGAAAATTTATTCACGTGTAAATTAGGCACTGGAGATGGTTTCTACCGCTAACCGCATAGCTAATTGATAATAGCTTTTGTTTAATAAATAGTGGGAAATAGCATTGCCTATATATATATATATATATATATATATATATATATCATCACCGCATTTGGCATACATATTCTTTGGGCTCCCAAAGAAATCATAAACGAATGGGGGCATACGAAGGAGTGGGATAGGTGGGGGGGGGCAGTTTTGGAACAATCTGTATCACTTTTTTCACTCATATTCTTTGGGCTTCCGAAAAGGTCATTCGCTGTTAGCACTACGTCATCTGCATATGCTAGTAAATACAGTTTGTCCGTTCCAACATTGTCCCTCATTTCCCTTTCCTCTACATCTTCTCCTATAAATCTGCGTTTTTGGTTGTCCTGTTTTTTGCGTATATCTCGGATTGTTTTTTCACGTATTTTAATCCATCTGGGATCAAATGAAAGACCTATTAAAAATACATTTAATAATTTTTCCGACAATTTTTGGCGGGAAATTCAAATTTTGACTGAGATTCAAATATTTTAAGTCGAATTTTCTCGAAAACAAAAATAAAAACATTAACGAAAAAATTCACACAGATTTTTTACATATCAAGGATTTATCATGAATTTTTGGAGATTTTTCGAAGCGGTGACACATACTAGAAAAAATTTAGAAACGTACTTTCATACGAATATCGGAATTCGAAGATCTTACATGACTATTAAAAAAGTACGTAAAAAAGCACTCGTATAAAAGTGCCTTTTTCACCCTTTTCAATAAAAATAGTCGTATAGAATGTTCCCGAAACTACTGATATTGATAAATTATTTCTCTACACTAAATTATCCGAATTGTTTTATATTTTGCAATGGTGAGCGTCGTGGGTGATGACTCTTGGATGTTTGTTGCATCAAAACATATTGAATCTGGAAAAGATTGCCCAAGTTTGGTACATGTATTTTATCTAAAAAATTAATTTTTTCTGAAACAATGACACTAGAATTGTTTTATACCCTAGCAGGGGGTAATATAGGCCTAAAGAAGATAAACCCGAGATTGAATTATTTTTAAGTCCTAGAGAAAATACGTAATACGTAAGAACGAATGAGTTAGTTTCCTCTTAATTGTAATAAGCCGAAAGAAAAAGAAAGGGGTGGGTAAGATAAAAGTCAAAATTCGTTAGGCCAATATTTTCTTTCTTTGTATAATTATCAATAGACACAGAAAACGAACAAAAGAACTTTATTTACATCTGTTGTCGCGTAATCGTTTAGTTTGACTCTTACACAGACGATCCGAAATTATTCCGTACAAATCAATTCCCACAATCTTGCCACTTTAATAACCTAACACCAAATTTTCAAAGCTAAGAATTACTTATTTTCATCTCACAAAGAAAGGGGACAGAATCCGTAACGATATGAGAACACGCTCAAGCACACTAAGAATCCGTAGGAAACACTCGCGAAATCACGCACTTATCGAAATTGGTGTGGCTCCATGGGCGGAACACGTGGCTCGAAATTCAACTTATTTTTAACACTTGACTACACTTCATGAATTCAAAGCCCGTTCGACCATC
>JAWWLR010000034.1:112455882-112466599 GCA_035041075.1 Acraspis erinacei
AATTTTACGCGTTTTCGAGCGCTCGTCCCCTTATTGTATCCGACCCCTCAATTGCCTAATTATAACAGCTTTAAAATCGACTATAAAATAATGCAATTATTGTTTAATTTCGAGTACACGAAATACAGTTTAATTTTAAAAATCATTAATTAGTTTATTCCTACAGTTAATTAACTTAAAACGTTTATTGTCAAAAAATTTCAATTTAAAAAGCTTTTAATTTTTTATTGTGTAAGTCTTGAAAACTGCACTTTAAAATTCTTTTAGTTGAAAATGTATTTATTTATTGAAAAAAGTTGAAATCAAACCTATTTTAAATTGTATTATATTTCTTGTGATATAAAATTTATGACATTTCAAGTGATTGGATAGATTTTTTTTTTAAACTTGTGAAATTCACGGTCAAATAATAAATTCAATATAATTTCTCTCTTCTGTAATAATAATACATATTTCGTGTTTGGTAGCTTTAGAATTGTTCTTTAAACAAACAATTAAGATAATATATAGAATAATATATAGTTCAATACTTCTGACATTTTTCAATCTTTAAAACGCAAAATCTTTTGGTTTTTAAGTCTTATTTTTTTAAATTCATGCATGTTTGTAAAAAACGTAAACCACATCTGTTGAGATTTTTGCATATTTCAAACAGTCTATGTTCAAGAGTTGATTAATTAACCTGGCTAAAGAAAGTTTTTTTTATAATAATTTTAGTAATAATAAGACATACTGGGCTATCTTGAGTATGATAGAAAAAAGCAGAATAATAATGAAACCATTAATAATATTTTCCATATAAATATCAGCATTCCCTGAAACGTAAAATGTAATATAATTAAATGATTACATCAGTTTCAATTAAAGTAAATACTTTTTTTCTTGGAAACAGATTCTTATCAAATGTCAATATTTCAGAAGGACAAGATGTGAAGACCATAGTATAGATAATACAATATAAAGAAGCACTAATATATTCATTAGGCACACTGTTAATTATATTCTTTATAATTAAATTAATCAGTTTTTACTTTAATTTAAAGGATGAAGATCATCTATACTCTTATATTTGCTTGGACGATTATCATAAATTCTATTGGTGAATATATCACTAGCATATCATATTTATTTTAATTTATTTAAGAATACATTGGCTCAAAAATTTTGGGGAATAAACTTTTTAATAAATAAGAAAATCATTCTTTCATTATTAAAAATAAAGATTTAAAGTTTCCTCTCGAACTGCCTTAACGTTGCGCTAGCATAAATTCACGCCTTGTTCTTCCATAGGGACACTTAGGCTAATAGATATGGTGCTTTTTAAAAACTCAGGTCTCAAAATTTAATATCACGTTCTTGCTTGAATTTGAAAAATTATGGAAAAAGCAAAACTTAACTGGCTTCTTTTCTATTTCTATCTACAGTGTTATAAAACACCAAAAATGGTGGTAGTCCAGAAATAATGCCCCATACGTTAAGGGACTTCTAATTGTTAATTTTCCATTATCAAATGTTTGATGTTTAATTGGACACAAATTATTTTTGATTTTGCATTTTTTAGAAATATCAAAATAGTGTCGCCGGCTTACTAAGCTACATACAATTTTTAGTACTCGATATTTATCAACACACGATTGTCTTCTTTAAGAAAAATAGTATCCTTTGTTTCTTGTTGCAGATTTGAGTTCACAATTCAATTCTTTGCCGGATGGCGACCATGTTCATAGTGTTCCCCGTAGGAAACCTAATGCTTCTTCTTCTTCTTCTTCTGATAGACATGATCCAGACACGACTCTTTGTCTTGCCAGCACTTATGTTTCTGGCAGATCTCTTCCTGTAGAGCCTCTTCTTCGTGCTAGGTCCAGGTCTCCTAGAGCCAAGCCTCGTTCTCCAACCATACTTGGATATAAACTTGAAGAACTTAGTTTCCTTCGACTTTTTCCCCACAAGAATCCGAATCGGATATTCGAACTTCGAAGATACATTTTTCCTCCCGGTAAACCAATTCAATTGAGAACATACAATGACATCCAAAAACCCATGCCAACCGACGAAAAAATTGTATTAGTGGCGGCCAATGGTGACGTTTTTGCAATTGTCGACAGAAGAAGCACAGAAACAATCTTTCGTGGAATGTTTATTCGGGTGTATATTAGTGATAATCCTTTTGGTTGGAAGGAAAAGCGGGCGAAAATAAACATGTACAGCGGCGCAGTTAAAGAATTGACTCGAGAAGAAATCACAGAATCTCCAGTAGGCAGCCATACCGTCGTCATAAATAGTTACAAAGTAGAACATATATAAACCACAATCTTGCACGTTGTTAAAATTTGCTGCATCTAATGCGGACATATTCTCTTCGGACCCCAGACAGGTACTTCCCCCATGTTTATGCATAGAACTTTTAAATTAAAATAACAAAACATTTCAAACTTTTATACTTTGTAAAATTCAATTACTTTTAGTAAAACTCCTTCGGCATAAACGAATACATTCACACTACTTGTCTTGTGCTTTCTGCCCAATCAAAGTGTTACATAAAAGCGAAATTTTTAATATTATTTTGAACTCTAATCAATTAAATATATATGCTATTAATTTCTGTACTTAAGACAGTCAAAGCTTATTCTGATATTGAAAAATAAAGTCTAACTTTAATTCTACATCATTATTTTACTTTATTATCCTAATAACTTTACACGGATAATCTTTTTTAGATAATTAAAGAGTATTCATTTTCGTGGGGTGAAGATTTTATAAATAGGATACATCTTTACCGAGGTGTAGGAGTAAAAATTTCGATATTTTAGTTCATGTTGTCGAATATTTTCTCCTTTACGTGAAAATTTACTACCTTGCTTCATGTTTTCAATATGAAGAAAGATAGAATAATTAATTTGAATGATTTAACCTTATAGAAGTAGCCTGTTTCTGGCTTTGAAATCAAGATTACTTCGAACTTCATTTTTTTTACAAAATCATTGCCCTCAAATCTGCTGAAATGTAGGGTTCTTCTTTAAAGCCTAGATTTTTTTCCAAGCCTGAAGTCTTGAATTCTACGCTAAAGGGAAAAACCTAAGCTTCTGTTTCAATAAAAAATTTTAAAAATTGATTTTTCCAAAACAGTCTAATTTACGTTTAACTTTCATTTGAGAAGTGAAAATATTAGCTGGAGGCTACACTGTCGCACAGTGAGGCAAAAGAAGCACCCGTGGATGAATCAATTTTTAGCCTACACTATTTTTTATACAAACAATTGCTATAAAAAATGCATTGTATCATAGCAAAGAGTCATCTGAAAGAGATCACTAGTTGATTTCATAAGCAAGAATTGAGCCTATTCTTTTAAAAGTCGCCAAGCTCTGCATTTGTTTATCAAAATTGTTTAAAAATAAACAAACAGCATGCCATATTAATTAATGGTAATCTGTTAAAATTTGATTAAAATTTTTGAAATTCTTTGGTATTCTATCTAATCGACTGACAAGCCATGAGATTTTAGAAATATTAAGATCTGGTGTAAACATAAGATATAACAAATACAGTATATATTATACAATCTGAAGAAGTATTTGAATAGTTATCAGTTTCTATTGGTGAATATATTAGTAGAATATCTATAATTTTAAGTATATATTTTGTCAGCTTTAGCCAAATACAAATTTTGGCGATTTAATCTGCATGAAACAATTTTGGACCAGCCCAACTGTGCTGATACAATTTTCCAAGTTCGAAGTACCAAGCAGCTGAGCTTCCTACAACATACTATTTGCGAATTAGTTTTGGATGCAAAAGACAAATCTGGCTTCCCCTTCGTTGCTATCATGCCTACGTAAATATATATCTGGAGTTGAAATTGTTACTAAACAAATTCTTTAAACATTTTTTTGAAGAGTGTAAATTTGTTTTCTGCCCTCATCGTAGGTCAATTCGAAGCGTTTCCAAAAACAGTTTACGAATATTGTCTTACTTTAGCGATATCTAGAACGGGATTAAAAATATTATTAAAAACTCTGTAATTCAGGCTATATTTACTTTTGTTAGTAAGCATTGGGTAGATTTGTTGTTTGTTTCATGAAGAATAATTATCTGGAAGAAATTTTAATTAGTATTATCCATTTCTGAAATATCTTGAAATATATGTACTCTTCTTTTCCATTTCCGAAAACTTGTACCTAATGCTCTACTGGGCATCAGATCTTCATTTATCCATCTTAAAATATTCAAAGTTTGCTGTACACGGAGCAACTGTGCACGAGCCCACTTGTTTACGTCGGTGGCGACTGGTACAACTGTGCGCGTTGGCCATAGGCACAACTGTGCACAGGCCATCTGTGCACATCTAAATTTTGACGTGCACATTTGTGAGTGTCCCATCTGTGCACGTGAACCATCGCTAGGGTACCATCGGTGCACTTCGGTATTTTAACGTGCACAGTTGTACCAACTGTGCACGTCTCAAATAAAACGATCAGATTTTTAAATTGAAAGTCCACGTACACAGATGGGGTACTCCCAACAGTGCACGTCTTAATTCGCGAGGGGTACAACTTTGCACGAAGCAACTGTGCATTTTCTAACTGCGCACGTGCACAGAGGGGAACCTTTCAACTGTGCACGTTGAGAATCGGTGGGACGAATGTTCACTTTTTTGGCTACTTATACAAATGTGATCGTGCACAGTATGGAGTATACCATCTGTGCACGTGCACAGTTGGGATAGTGCACAGTTGCTTCGCACACAGTTGTACCAGTGGCAAAAAACGTGCACATTTTCACCACCGGCTTTCTACGTACATACTTGGAAGTGTCCTATCCATGCACCTGCATATGTGTTCGAGTGGCCAACAACGTGCACATTCATACGACCGGCTTTCGAAATGCACAGTTGGAAGTTTCCCATCTGTGCACGTGCACAGTTGGGCAACTGCACTTTTGTGCACCTTGCAAATTGAGACGTGCACAGTTTGGCGAGAACCTACAATCGCTCGTCGCGCGACGTCGGTCTTAATCCTCTCCCACCCTGCGCGTTGCCGCTCCAAGCTCCGTCGAGTGAGTAATCAAGTGGGAGTTGAAACAGGCTGAGTGCTTTAAAAAGATCGGAGTGAGTATCGTGTTGGGAAATTTCTCAGAAATACTCGTTTGCGATATAAGCCTAAAATATCGACGTTCCAGTGTCTTTTTATTTAATTTGTGTTATTTTAATAAATCGAATTTAACACTAAAAATTTAAAATTTCTTCGAATCCTTTGAAATTCCTTGAAATCTTTGAAGCCCGTTACAATGATATTTGAAATTTCTATAAAATTCTTTTAAATTCATGAAAATAAACCTGAATATCAATGACACAAATACTAATATTTGTTGTGTCAAAAAAACCATATCCTAAAAAGTAAAATACAATATAATTAAATGACTGCATCGGTTTTACTTAAAGTAACTAAATTTTTTCGTGAAAACTGGCTCTTATCAAAATTCAGATCTCCGAAGGACAAGGTGTTGAAGCTTTTTATCTAAGACATGTCGTCTATAGCATATAGAATACAATACAAAGAAGCACTAGAATATTCATTCGTTACACTGCTAATTAATTCTTTATTATTTCAATAATGAGTTTTCCCTTTAATTTAAAAAGATGAAGATCGTCTATACTCTGGTATCATCTTGGGCCATTATTCTAAATTCTATTGGTGAATATAATAATAGCATATCTATAATTTTATGTAATTTTTTGTAACCTTCACGCAAATAAGAATTTTCGCGATTCAATCTGCACACGTCTTAGTTCTTGCATGAGGAAACTTACGTAATTTGGGACTAATTTTCGAATTTGTGCAAACTATAAAAGATTATCATGTTAAAAACGGGAAATAACTTATAGAATTAAAAAATCTGTTTTAAGCCTGTTTATGGTTCACAAAAGAAAATTAAAAAAAAAATAAATATCCTGTAACTGCACGGATTTAAAAAATGCTGAAAAAAGCATTTAAACCCTAAACTTCACTCGCATAATACTTAAGTTTGATATTTAATTATATGAATTTCTCTAATTAACTACACTCGATCTCCAAAGATAAACGCTCCAAATACACGAGCGATCCACAGATACAATCGCCCGGACTCCAAATGTGCGAGCAGAATTTTGGTTTCTCTACCCCCGCACTATTTGAGTGCCAAAACCCCTTTCGCAGTCAGATCTTTGGAGTTCCTGAAGCCCGAGCTATTCATCCCTTTGGAGTTCGATTGTACTTTCATGATTATAAACAAATTCAAAACTCAAAATGTATCAAAATATGATTGTTTACTTTAAGAAAAATGTAATCTCCTGTTTATTGTTGCAGAGTTGAGTTCACAATTTGATTGTTTGCCTAATGGAGAACCGATTCCTCTTTTTCCTCGTCGCAGATCTGCTGATTATTCTTCATCTAACAGACACCGTACAGAAAGGACTCCGTCTCCTGGCAGACCTAATTCTCCTGCCTTATCTCATCCTGTTGATTCTCCTCTTCGCGTCAGGTCCAGAGTTCCTATAGCCTGGCCTCGTTTTTCAAACCTACTTGGATTTAAACTCGAAGAACTTAGATTCATTCGAATTACTCTAAAGAAGAATCCGAACCGAAAATTCGAACTTAGGAGATACGTTTTTCCTCCCGGTAAACCAATTCAATTGAGAACATATAATGACATCCAAAGGCCCATGCCAACCGACGAAACAATTGTATTAGTGGCGTCCAATGGTGACGTTTTTGCAATTGTCGACAGAAGAAATTCATAAACGATTTTTCGTGGACTATTCATTCGTTTGTACGTTAATAATCATCCTTTTGGTTTCAAGGAAAAGCGGGCGAAAATTAACGTGAACAGCGGCGCAGTTAAAGAATTGACCCTACAAGAAATCAGGGATTCTCCAGTAGGCAGTTACAGCGTCATCACGCATAGTTATAAAGTAGAGTGTGTACAAACTTAAATTTCTGACATCACTAATTGAAATTTTAAGACAATTTTATATACAGTTGTTCTATTTTGGAATGTTGAATCATTTTTTGATAAAACTCTTTCGACTTAAACGAACACATTGGCATTTCTTTTCTGACGCTTCCCGCTTGATCAAAGTGTTTCGAAATTGCGAAATGTTTGGTATTATTTTGAACTCTATTACATTAAATGTACGTGCCATTAATTTATGTACTTTAGACTATCAAGGCTTATTCTGATATTTAAAAATAAAGTCGAAATTGGATTCTTCAGCATTATTTCACTCTATTACCCCAACGCAAGTATACGGTATATTTTTTTATAATTAACCCTCCGCCGTTCTTGTGTTTTTACTACATCCGCCGTCCAAGTGGGTCATCTGTGTCGAATCCTCATCCATGTTAAAAAAACTGTTTCAAATCTTTCTTTCTTCCCTATAAAATTCGACCTCGAATAATCGTCTGGGTCACGTATGGCCCACAAGGACCGCGGATGGGTAAGGTAGTTGTCTCGAAGAAAATTATGTTGGCAGTTATAGCCAAAGAAAAAGTGTTAGTCAAAATATCGACACATTTAAAGGACTAATGGAAATTTATTTACAAAAAATTTCTCGATAAACGTTGTAAGGCCGTTGCAGCTATGTGTAAGGCCAACGCAATTAAAAATAGTGCAACGGTATGGCCATAACGCGATAACAGAAATATTATTCTTTTCACCATTATATCTTTTAATTAATTTCTGATTTTATATATTGCTAATTACTGGTCAAATAATTTGTTTTCCGGGGAAACGAGACAAAATCTGTCTCGGCCAGGGTCGAGACTGATTTTTCAAGGCCAGTCGAGCCTTGAAAAATGACGACACCGGGTCTCAGCAGATATTTTTTCGTCTCTTCTATATCCACAGGATGCAGCGCGTTGGCATCTTAGTAACCTGTGAATTTTAGCGATTCATTTTAATCTAAATAAATTCAGAATGAATGAATTTCTGATGCTAGATATTGGTTAACGCCCCACTCGTAAAAAGAGGCGTTCCTGGTTCAAACTCGGGCCTAGGCAAAGTTTTTCTCGTTTCTCCAGAAAAGTTATTGGAAAAGTAATCAGCAATATCTAAGATAAGAAATTAATTAATTAATTACCGTGTTTAACACGATAACATTAATTATTATATTATATATTTTGTACTAAACGCGCAATTATTTTGATTTTGAAACATAAAATTTTATGGAGATTTCCGTGTTAGCTATGGGAAATCCAAGCGAAAAGTACTAAAAACAATTTATAATATTTGACTTTCAAAATAAAATATTAACCGAAATAGGACATGCGTCGTTAAATAACAATATTTTCTACACATTTTTAAATATTTAGAGAAATCGTAAGTAGGGTCCGATTTGGCACAATTACCTTAAAGAGTCTTCTTTTGAACCATTTTCACATATGGGACATTCTGTCTCAAAGTGATTAATATGGAGGGGATTATCCGGTAATATTTCCTCCTAGTAAAGGAATTCAGTTAGTTGGAAGATCTTAATGTGTCCCCTAAGGGTTGACAGTTTTCTTGTATCTTCCTGCCTATTCCTTTACACTTTTTCTCTAAACTTTTTCTCTAAAAGTACCAGTGCTCTGACCCCACGGAGATGAACAATTCCCTTGCTAGGCTAGTGTTCACCGCATGTGCCGCTGAGGCTCTTCCAGAGAGCGAGGCGAGAGTCGAACCAAAAAGCGGACGAAGTGGGTCCAAAAACTACTATTTAGCACCCATTATCATCTTCCCACTTAAACCAATTCAATTGAGAACAAATACAAAAATCCAAAGGCCCATGTCAACCCACGAAAAAATTGTATTAGTGACATCCAATGGTGACGTATTTGAAATAATCGGAAAAACAAACACAGAAACCGTTATTCGTGGACTATTCATCCTCGTCAAAATTAGTAGTTATCCTTTTGGTATGAAGGAAAAGCGTGCTAAAATAAATATGTATAGCAGCGCGGTTAAAGATAGACGTTTTAAACTAAAATATAAAAACATTCATAACTGTTACATATTATAGTATTACAATATTTATTCGGAAATTGAAAAATGAATTTTTTTTAGATAATTAATAATCCTCCTTTTTACCCTTTTCACATATGGGGTGCAATATGTAATACATTCTTTCTGTGACTAGTAACAGGTATGCCTTCCTGCCCCAAGGAAACTTTGGCAATTATAAGGGGTTTGACCAACCTTATTTTCATTACCAGACACAAGGATACCTCCCGCCACGAGGCCTTGAAAGAGATAGGTGTGTTAAAAACATTTCTGTGACCAGTCACTTGAGCAATTTCCGCGAAACAATAATGTAATACTAATTTTAAAAGTTAGATAGTAATTATAATATTAATACACTTTTTAAAATATTGAATCGTTCCCTATTTTTTCAAAACTTTTCTTGTAAAATCATAAAAAGCAACTTCGTTTATGGGGGCGGGAAGGTCCCTCATAACTGGTCATAGAAATAACTTAAGTTACACGCGACCCACTTCCCAACATGTCATAGGTCAGGCACGACTTCCTTTCCATTGTTTCATGGGAGCGGAAACGGTACCCCTATGGCTAGCAACAGAAATAACTTAGGCCACACACGACACCCTTTCCAACGTGTCACGGGGGACGAACAGACACCCCTATGACTGCCCGCAGAAATGATTTAGTTCACTCAGGACCCCCTTTTCAACACTAAATATATAATTTTCATATTTATTGTCTATTTTCTCGAAAACTAGAAGTCGGAGGGTATAAACATATCCAACATGAAATGTGTGTTATTGAAAGATCTACAACCTCTACTCAAAAATTTTAAATCTATATGAATACCATAAAATCTCTAAAAATCTATGAAAGCTTTTAAAATATTTTCGAATACTTTGCAGTCTCTTGAAATATTTAAAGTTTGTGATAATACCTTGGAACCCCTTAAAATCTTTAAGCTCCCGCAAAAACCTTTAAAATATTATAAGATTGTATAGAATCTTTTTAAAATCCTCTCAAATCTTGGAATTGTTTTGCTTTTTTCAGATATTAGAAATGGCTATGAAATTTTCTTAAATTCATGAAAATACATTAAGATCTCGTTGATTTATGAGAAATTCCCTGAAATAATTTGAAAAAGCCTGCAATATTTGAAGTCGAATGTAATTAATGAAATCCTACGAAATATTTTTAAATTCTTTAACATCTGTTCAAATTCGATTCAAATCTTATAAAATTATTTGAAATTGCTCTAAATAAATTGGCGACTTCAGTTTTAAATTAAGGCATGTTGCTAACAAATTTTCCTTGAAACTGGCTCTTATCGAATGTCAATAAAAGAGAAAAACAAGATTGACGCCTTTAACCTAAGAGATAAAGACTACAGTATACATTGCAAAATCAGACGAAAGAAGATTTACTATTTATATTCATAATCAAATTCGTCATTATCATATTAATCAGTTTTCCTTTTAATTAAAAACGATGAGGATTGTCTATACTCTGATTTTATCTTTTGCGTTTCTACTCAAATCTATTGGTGAATATCTTAATAGAATATCTATTGTTTTAAGTATATATTTAAAAATCTTGATGCGAATAAGAATTTTGGCGATTTAATTTGCATGGAGCAATTTCGGAAGGGTCCATCTGTGCAAGTCAAAATTTAGATGTGCACAGATGGCACCTTTTTAACTGCGCGTTTCGCAGGAAATATAAAATATAG
>JAWWLR010000034.1:112476945-112491792 GCA_035041075.1 Acraspis erinacei
ATAAAAATTTGGCAACATTATTAATAATTGAAAATCGAAAAATTCAAATTTCGGGGAAATGACGCCAAGTTTTTATTGGCTCATAGCTGGGCAACAAAAAGGTTAAACACAAAAATATCGTATTTTTAATTTTAAAAAAGGAGCAATTTCCTTGGTATTTAGCAACATTTGACTCTTTATTTAAAATAAGCAATTATAAATCAATTATTCGAAACTAAACGATTCGAACCCAATTGTTTGAAATAGAAAGCTTTGAGTAATTAAAATGTCAAAATTGTAACATTACAATTTAATTGTTGCATACTGCACAATTTTTAAATTTTAAATAAAAGTGCCGAATTTCGATGAGTAAATAAAACTTGATGAATTGTTAAAGTGAAACAACACTAAACACAAAAAATTCAATTTCTAAGTTCAAAAGTGCTCGGCTTAAAAAAAATTTCCAATTCTCCTACCATTCTTGCCTCGAAAATGAAAAAATGGATTTATATTTTTTAATCAGAACAATTATTAAGTTTTTGAATAAAAAATTCCTGAATCGAAAATATTTTATTGTTAAGATCTAAATGCTTAAATGTCAACAGATTTGAAAGAGTTCGAAGATTTCAAGGAATCTTACAATATTTTGTTGACTAAGCGGATTTAAGAAGAAGTTAATAGATTCTATGAGATTGCAACTAAATGAAAAAGATTTTGAAAGTTTTTTAGGGACTTTAATGGATTTCAACAGAATTTAAGAGATTTTAATACATTCTAGATTGGACTCTATTTTTTTAATAGTATTAGTATAGATTTCAAAAGAATTAATGAACGTTATAAATTTCAAGAAATTTCAAATGATTTTTAAAACGTTTATTATCAATTAAAAATTTTCAAGATATTTAACGATCAATAAAAATTTTCAAGAGTTTTCACAGAATTTGGTACAAGGGGTTGAAAAGGATTCCTAGAAAATTTTAGGGAATAAACTAAATTTAATTGCACTTCCAAGCGACTTATTGGGTTTTATACGAATTTTAAAAGATGAAAGACAATTGACGATTTGCAAAGCTTTGAGCGTATACTTCAAAATACTCACAAGGATTGTTCATGATTTTACGGAAGATCTATACTGTATTTTTTCAATTACTCAAATTATTCCAAGGTCTGCCATTTCAACCTTAAAATTGCTCAAACATTCGCCTGCGCGGCTGCTTGTTATTCATAATTGTTGAAAACTTTTGGGAAAATAAGTGTCGCTGTTTAACAAATGACAACAAAAAATCATTAGTACATAATTAGAATATATCATTCCATGTGGCCTATTTTCTTTCCCTTTCTAGGATGAGTAGTCAAAATCTTGAAGATTTCATTGACAGAGAGCTGGAAAATGGAAGGGATTATTATTTATCCGTCCCACCTTTCTTTTCAAGACCAGAGAGCATAAATTCTAAATGAATCCCCTTCTCTTCGCAGTTCTTACAAAAAGATTTAATCAAAAACTTTTTTCGTGAACGATGAGAACTTTACCCAACATTTGCGCTTTTAGTGCATTTCTTGCTTCAGTAATTGGTCAACCTGGCGGGCAGCACGGCTCGCAACCCAGGCCTCCAAACTTCTCACAACCCAGCTTGCCATACAACTCGCAACCCAACTTGGAACACGGCTGGCAAGCCAGCTTGCCGACCACCTCAAAATCCAGCCGGTTACGCAGCTCGCAACTCAGCTGGCCTTCCGGCGTGGATCCCAGCTTCTCACACGCCGGGCAAACCAGCTTGCAATCCAGCTCGCGACCCAGCTCGCATCACACCTTGCAACCCAGCAGGCAGCCACACCGCTCGCAACCCAGAAAGGAATACTGGCAAGTCTTAAAATATTTAATATTTCTCAACATTCTTCAATTTTATTAAATCAATTATACCTCTCTGTCGAAAACTAGATTTTAGTTAACAATTAACTCAATATTTGCATGGTTTTGACAAAATCCCCGTTTCGAAATTCCCTGCATTTTTGAGACCTTACCAGACTCATTTTTCCTAAAGAATATATACAGTTTTCAAATACAAAAACAACTTTAAACATTGGGGACCAATGCTAATACTGCAAGAAGTGTTTGTTTCTTAATTTATTTTGAAGGTTTTTAGAGACAACAGTCAGATTTCACGAAGTAATTTTTTTCTGAAGATAAGAGTAATCCAGTTTTAATTTAAAAAATGTCTTTTTAAATAACTATTTTATTTTTCAACAAAGAAGATACATTTTCTACCATCAAGGCCATGTGAGAAGTGGATCACGTGAGCAGATTCCTACCTTACCCACACTTTTTTCGTTTGCTAACTTATCTGCGTACGATACGCTACATCAAGTTGAAAATTTATGATAATAAATAAAACACTCTAAAAAAGTTGGGTCTGGTAATAAATTTGCATAATTATGTTACATATATATATATATTTTAATATATTTTCATAAATATTAAAATTTAGGGCCAGATCCACCTTTCTTTGTGCTTCTTATTTGGTATCTCAAATTTTCAACTAGAGTTTAAACTGCGTGTAAAAATTAGTTAGAAACTAAAAGAAGTGTCGGTCAGATAGGAATCTCGTTACGAGGCCCACTCGTCACATGGTCTTAAAGATGAATTTTTTAATTTCGAATCTTACAGAGGAATTTTTAACAAAAGTTGAATTTTCAAACTGGAAAGATTTTGCAGTCAATGAAAATGATCTCATATGTTGAAATGCAAAGAGAAACATTATTTAAAAAATCTGAAATTGAAATAAAAAATAAATTTTTATTGCACAAAATACAAGTTTGAAACAAAATAGGTATATTTTCAACTAATAAAAAGAAAATTAATTATCAAATAAACCAGGAATAGTTACACTTTAAGTTTGAAAAATTAATTTTCGTCTAGAATAAAAAAGGAATTTTAACTGAATTAATGAACTTTGTACTAAAGTTATGAATTTTCAACCAAAACGATACATTTTTAATTCAAAGGGATACAATTTTTAAACAAAAGCATGCATTTTTAAACAAAGAAAACAAATTTTCCACAAGAAATGGAGTAGTTAAATTTTTAGTTGAAAAATTAATTTGCAACCAAAAAAACCAGTTATTAACCAAGTGGTCTATTTTCCAATCAAGAGGATTAACTTTCCACCGAAAAGAAGAATTTTCATATAAAAAGGATAAATTTTCAACTTGGAAGAGTACAATAAGAGTTTCAGTTAAAAATATTAATTTGTAACTAAATAAAATTAATTTTAAACCAAACAGTTAAAATATTAAGGAAACAGATGAATTTTTAAACAAAAAAATTAATTATCCACAAAAAAATTAACTTTCTAAAAAAACAAATTTCCAAAGAAATAATGACAGTCGGAAAAAAATAGAAAATTTACATTTTACGTGCATTCCCAGGAAATACATGAATTATCAAGAAACCAATTAAATCTGTACAAAAGCACGGATTTTCCACCGAAAATTAAATAGTTACATTTTTAGTAAAAACAATTACTATGCAATAAGAAAAAAGCATAGAATAACTCTGAACAGAATCAAAGAATTTCTCAAATAAAATGATGATTTTTTTATCTAAAAAAATTTCAGAACAAAATAGTTCGCTAGCTCTTTCACTTCTCATTTCCCAAAACGTCTTATGTAATTTTTGGATGCCTACTTTGGTCACCCAATTTCGATTTAAAATATTAAGGAAACAGATGAATATTAATCAAAAAATTAATTATCCACAAAAAATTAACTTTCTAAAAAAACTAATTTCCAACGAAATAGTTACAGTTGGAAAAAATAAAAAATTTACATTTTACGTGCATTCCCAGAAAATACATGAATTATCAAGAAACCAATTAAATATGTAAAAAAAGTATACATTTTCCACAAAAAATTAAATAGTTACAGTTTTAGTAAAAACGATTAATATGCAATGAGAAAAAAGTATAGAAAAACTCTTAACCGAATCAAAGAATTTGTCAACTAAAATGATGATTTTTTTATGTAAAAAAAAATTCGGAGTAAAATAATTCGTTAGATCTTTCACTTCTCCTTTCCCAAAACGTCGTATGTAATTTTTGGATGACTACTTAGGTCATCCAATTTACTCAATTTTTTTAACGAAAAATGGAATAAATAAATTTTTTATTTAAAAAAATTAGGTTTTGAATCCCGTAATGGTCATTCCCAAGAAATTCTATGTTTCTCTTAGATATTTTATATTAAAAACTTGTCCTGATTTTTCCTATATTTTGTCTAATTGTTTTCTGTCATTGCTAGCTATTAGCATGTCGTCTACGTATAGAACCAATAATGGCATTTTCCATTCTTTCCTCCATGTGAATAAACATGGTTCATGTAGATCATTTTCAAGGCCCAGCTTTATTGCTTCCTCGGAAAAACTTTTATTCCATTCCCTTCTGCTAGTTTTGAGTCCGTATATTGATTTTTCTAATTTTCAGACATTATTTTTTCATTTCGTTGATGCACTTTAAGCCTTCCGATATTTCCTTATATATTTAATCTTCTGAAATATCGTTCAGATATGCTGTTATTTCGTCTAATTGCCTTGCTTCTAAATCATATTTATTTATGATAGCCGGTAGTGATCTATCTACTGGCAATTTCGATACTGGAGCATAGGTTTCTTTTTGATTATATTCGTTTCTGTCTTTAAATACTCTAATTACTAATTTAGCTTTAAATTTTATTTTACCATCATATCTTGCTTTCTTTTGAATACCCATTTCGAATCCAAAATGTTTAGTCTACTCTCATATTTTCTGGTTTGGGGTTTTTCTATTATCTTCCACACTTCGTTTTCTTCATTCGATTGGAGTTGATTCATGATTTCTTTTTCCCATTCTAATTTGTTTTCAGTTCTCATTGCTTCCTCTTATTTAATAGTATAGTTATTTATCAATGCAATTAAGCATATTTTTTTCTGAATGTACTTTTCTTGTGGTTACTATTCGGTTTTTCTTTTATGGTTTTCCTTGTTCCTCTGATTGTAATTTTCTTCTTCGTGGTCTACCTCTTTTATTCTGGATTTTAGTTTCTACCCTCCCTAATTCTGTATTTGTGTCACTTTAAAAATTTCTGATCCATTTTATTTTATCTAGTTCTTCCTCCTTCTTTATGTCTTATGATTTATCATTCGAATTTTCCTTTTTAAAACTATTATGTACATTGATTTTTATTCAATCTTACGTTTCTTGTTTCTAAGAGTTTTCCTGTACTGTGATGCCATAACATTTTACCTGTCATTGTGTATCATGCTAGAACGGATTTAGTTGCTTTTTGAGAGTATTTTGTTTCGGTTTTTGGCACTCTAGCATAGGCTATGCATCCACGTCTCTTGATTCCTTCTAAATTACCGTTTGTTCCTGGAGCAAATTTCTGAATCGGGGTTTCAAAATCTATTGATTTGTGAGATGTGCGATTCCAAATATGTAGCTCTCCTTCAGTTGCCGACTCCCACATACTCTTAGGTAAATCTTTTGGCTGTTCCGTTGAATTCCGGTGTATATGGGGGAGGGGTGAAAATTCTGCTTCCATGCCTTCCTTTTCCATTAACTCTAGAATTTTTCTTCCTATGAATTCTTTCCTTGATTGGAGCTAATATATCATACTTTCTTATCTTAGCTTCATCTTTTGTTTTTATTGGATATGCTCTTGTCAATCTTGAATACTGTTATGAATCTTTTTTTTCCCTGGATGACATGTAGGTTTTATCGTTCCCATGATGTATGCGTGAATTCTTTGTAATTTTTGGTTGACCCTACTTCTTTCTTCTGTGAATGGTAATCTGCTTATTTTTACCATGATGCATATTTCGCATTCTAAGACATCATTGTAGAATTCTAAGTCTTTCAATATTTCGTTTGATTTTTGTCATTTCTTTAAATAATTAAGTGATGCATGACCTAAACGGACGTGCCATAACATCACCTTATTTAATTTGATGTTTTCGTTTTTATTTTCTTCTAATGTGTTAATTGTGTATTTCTCATAATGCGTTAATTGTGTGTATGTTTTTAATGGTCTGTTTCTTCTAATTTTTATCTCATATAATTTATCTAATTCTAAGTTTTTCTGCAAAATTTGTTTTTGTAAATCTAATTCTTTCCTTGGTATAGTTGAGCCTATTTCTGGGTTTTCTTTTTCTTCTACGTTGCAATCCCTTTGCTCCCTCCAAATCGCAGAATTATTGTCTCCTAATTGTAATTCGTTCTCTCCTTCTTTTAATATTTTGGTTTTGTGGACATTTTTAACTGTTTTCGATTATTTGTATTGCTCTGTATCTTATAGGTTTATTGACCTTGCTTTACAATTATAATTTTAGTATTCTTAGTTTTGTGTTTTGTTGCATATTTCAATAGCTGTTAATGTAACTACTCAGTTTGGTTTTCCGTAGTTTCCTTCTAAAATTACATCCTCTGCTTCTTTATCTAAAACTTTTAATTCTTTATGTTCTAAATATATGCTTAGACCTGCATCTGCAAAACGTCTGTGTGATATTAAGTTTTCTGCTCTGTCACTAGCAGCGATAACAGTGGTTAACTGAATCATTTTGATTCCTAAGACGTTTGAGTATAGAAAAAGTTCGCCTTTCGCGTCCGTGTTGATGTCTGCGAACCTGCTTTTATTTGTGATTTTTATTACCCTACCTGGACATTTTTTGAAATCACTTAAACTTATTCTCTTACTTATAAAGTGGTCTATCGCTCATGAATCTGTTATGAAAGTGATCTGATTATTTTCTATTACTTTGTCTACCTGAACTCAGTCGCTTATTTTATTAATTATTCTGAATGTAAAATTAAGTAATTTGTTGTTTCCGAAGCATGTCCTTTATTTTTTCTTGTTTGTGTTTGGTTTACTTCCTCCTTCTTTTTATAATTGTTTCCTTTGCCTCTAAAACTTCCTCTAGATTCCCGTCTAATTCCACTCCTAGATGCTCCTCTAAATTGTGCTCTAAAATTTCCTCTAGGTTTTCCGTTAAATCCTGCTATAGACTGACCTATAAATTTGTGTAAACCGCCTCTATATTGAGTAACTCTAGTGACATACCCTGTCTTCCTTTCTCGTCATTTTCCTCGGGATTCTCCTGCGCCCTTTTGGAAGCAGTCGCCACCTTTTGGAAACAGTAACAGAACCATGCTCCAAATTATTTTTCTGGATACGTAGTCGCTCTATCTTCTGTTTTATCGTATCTATAGCAACCATCATCTGCCTGTCTCCCACTAGCGTGTATGGTGAGCCAGGTTAGCTCTCTCTTCTTCTTTGTTCTCAGCGTCTACGCTTTTTCTGCTTCGAACTGAGATAAAAGGATTTTATTGCTTCTAAATTAAAATCTTTTGAGTTTGTCTGCCTTCTGATCAAATCAGCTAATCGAAGTTCGGATATGGTTCTAGAGACGGTTTGATAAAAGACTGCCATTTTTTCTTGATCGGATAAGTCCAGGGCTCCTTTATATTTTTATATGTTCTTACCATTATATCAACTCTTGCGCAAAAATCGAAAATTTTTGTCTTTAGGTTTTATCTTTAACTGACATAGCCGTGTCTATACCGACGAGTAATTTATGTTTATCTCTACTCTTTTGAATTCTTTTAAATTCTGTAAAATTATTTTGGGCTCTTTTCTATGAAGTATTCTTTTGAGATAATTTTCATATAAACGGTTTATGATTTTCTCTCTGACCATACCTTCCCTTCTTATCACAGTTTGTTCATCTAAGTTTTAAAGACTAATTTCGTTTGCGTCAATTGCATTTAGAAGATTGTTCAATGCTAATTCTGAACGCAAGTAATCTATCCACAAAGTTAAATTTGTGTTTGTCTTTAATTCTCGTTTAATATGAATTTTGTTAGATGCTTTTTCAATGTTTAAAGATCTCTTTCATACATCACAATTTTTTTGTATGTCATTCCTGACTCCTGAACTATTTTGTATTATTTAATTTGTTTTCTTCTGAATGTTCTATCTGAACTTTTGAGAGGGTACACTTTTTGTTCATGAGGGAGTAAAATTTTCTATTCTATGTGAACTTTCATCTAATTTATTTACCTCTCATCTTCTAATTCTGTGTTTCTCCGCTTCTAAAAATGATTTCGCTGTTGCTTTGAGGGTGGTTATCAACTTGCTTGCTGTCTCTACAACCTCTAATAGTTTCTCTGTCATTCTCTCCAACGATTTCGTTAGTTTCCATTGTGATCTGTCGCTCGGGAGCACGTCAGTTAATAGTATTTATACCTTCCTGATTTTTTGTTTTTTGGATTTTTGGTTGTTTCTTCTTTCTTTTTAGTTTCTACTTCTGAGCTCTTCTGTCTGTCTTCTTGTTTTTTCTTTTTCTTCTAATGATCTTCTTCTATCATCTATTGGCTTGGTGTTTTCTTCTTGTGCTTCTTTTTATTCTAGGTCGGTGATGTTCCCTGTATTTCCATGTTTGAATCTTCGGTATCATGAATTTTTCGACTGGTTAAATTCATTTCTTCTTTTAGTGGCACGCACCTCGTCTCCGTCAGACCCCATGCACGGCAATTGCGAAGACAGGGAGAACGAGCAACCACGCACGTGTGCCGCGCCGACGGCATCACAAATTTGACACTCTTTTTCCGGATAATATTCATTTTCTTATGCGCTTATATGCTTACGAGTATTATTATTGTTTTTTATTATTGTTGATTATGAATTTGAATTCTGAATTAAAGTGTTCAGGCAAGTTATTTTAACGTTATGGTACTGAGATTTTCTAATGTTCTGCTGAATTCCTTAATTTCTATTAACGTCAATAATATTCGTGATAATAATTTCTAAATTTGCTCAAATTCTTTAGATGCGTTGGAATATTCTAAATTTGTTGCTAGAATTCTGTAATATCTCACGCGAATTAATCTAAATTTTCTAGAATTATTCTAATATAAAGTCTCAGTAAACTAAAAAAAAATTATCTGGAATTCTTCATAATTCTAGCGCCCTCTAAAACAATTCATGAAAATCGGGTATGCTCTAAAATTATCTAGAATTGTTTAAATTTCTTTAAAATTCTATCACATTCTAAAATTGTATTGAATTGTTCGAAAGGAAGATTTTAGTCATGTCAAAAAAAAAGATTATTTTTATTTCTATAAACTTTGCAAATCTTTTAGCACTTTTTAAACTGTTGAAGAATTATTCTGGTCTTCTGTAAAATTCTAGCATATCCTACGAGCCTTTAGCATCATCTAAGGTCATTTCAACTTTCGATGAAATTTCAATGTCGTTACAAATTTTGTTGATGTTAAGAATATCGCTATTGTCGATAAGCCAGTTTAATTTTTTGAATATACGTTTTTCATTATCATCTAAATTTATTTTTATCCTGCATATAGTCCTGAAATTTGTCAGGAATTCATGACCTTCGTACATTCGGAGAAATTGCTATTTTTCTTACCTGAGAATTTCTCAGTTTTCTTTATTTGATCAAAATTTTAATCAAAAGGCATTGTGCGAATGCGTTCAGTATTTATTTTGTGTTGAGGAACACAACATTCCGCTACGATTTTCAAGGCCAAACATATTTTGTCCTCCTTCATTTCAAGTACATGTTATCTAGCTTATTCTGTTTCCAGAAGCAGGCTTCACTATCACTACTATCAGATAATTTTTATTTACATGCCGGCATGTTAACAGATATTTTATTTACTTATCCTCTATATTCTTTAACCTCCAATTTTTTGCTTTTCGCTTGTCCAATTTCTCAGCAGTCCTTTCATGCACAGTAGAATCGTGCTGGGCCCATAACCTGATAGACTTATATAATTTGATGTTGGGATCTCTTCTATGAAACGAGATCACTTTGATTGAACTTTCTTTATTTAAGTTTTGCCGTCAAGGTAGAACGAAATCTAGAGTTTTTCTTCTAAAAACTATTAAACATCTTTTTTAAAGGCGTAAGTGAAACTAGCGAGTTGTAGTTATTTTATTTTCAAAAATTCAACCAATTTCAATTTCAGCTAATCACATTGATTGAGAGGTGCTGTTGTGTATGATATAATAAAAATAAGTATTTATTCAGAAATAGGTTAATTTAGTAAACAAAGGATCAATTGTTTAGAGTAAACGAAGTGTATTTAGAAGGAAGATAGTATACTTTTGCCTTAGATGGGTGATTTGGAAAAGGAATTTATTTTTGAAACGAATTACTATCCACTTCATGTTTATTTTAAGAGGAAATTTCACTTCTGTTAAAAGAAAAAGAGAAAGTGTTGAATTTTGAACAAATTAATTAATTTTTCAACAAAATAAGGAAAAATCTTAACAAGTGGGAGATGAAAATTTTATAAAAGCGCTTCACGATATTTGCGATCACACCTGAACTTCAAGTATAGCTTATCGAACTCTCCCTACCTTTTCCGGGCTTTCCTGAATTCCTTGACCTGTAGCAGCGCTGTATTTGAAAGTATTTCATATCTAATTTGCAAAATCAAAATCAACTTCTTTTCTCAGGTGGGAAGTAATTGTCGAAGATTGGGGATATTCAGAGGTTGCCTTCTGGAATTTCGACAAACTCTACTATATAGACACATATGAATCAAAACTCTGTGCCTATCATCCAGAGATTGGTAACTCAACTTGCTGTATTCTAGGTATAAAAATATTTTGTATTTTTTCTTCCTTATTAAAATTATTTTGAATCTTGAAAATTTTGAGGGTTTCGTAGCTCTGGTTTGAAACTCTTATAGTTACGGCCAAGTTTCCGCCCCTCTACGATCGTACTTTCCCAAAAACAGGGGAAGTGAGGAGAACTCCTAACTCATAACACACAACTCACAGTCCACAACTCTCGACTCACAACTCAGGGAAATCAGGAAATTGAAGGGAAAGGTACTAGGATAAGTTAGGGATCTCTTGACTCACAACTCAAAACCCACAAGCCTCAAGTCAGTTCAAAAACAAAACCATTTGCATGTCAACAAAAAATTTCAATTAAATTAATGAAATTTGAGAAAAAAAATTAACTTTCACCAAAAAACTGAATCTTCAACCAAAAGGGGAATCTTATACTTAAAACGATCAATTTTGAACAAAATATATGAAACATTTAACTAAAGACGATGAATTTGTCACCAAATTGAATTAATTATTATTAATTTTAGATGTTAATTTTTTTGTCTACAGGTCTAAATCAATATTATTAAAATATTGATAAATCTTTAAGATTGTGAAAAAATGTCTATCTCCGCTGGGATCTGAGAACCCAGGATCTTCAGATTTCCGGTCTCATGCTCTTACCAACTGAGCTACGGAGATACGGGAAAATTTTTTCTTCACAAAAATAGAGACATTTTTTCACAATCTTAAAGATTTATCAATATTTTAATAATTCTGATTTAGACCAGTAGACAAACAAAATTACTATCCAAAATTGATAATTAATACTCCCTGGTCAAGAAACCTAAGATCAACAATAAAAATATGATTTTCATGTTTGGAAAAAGAAAATATTGCAAGGAGAAAGAATGAAATCGTCATCCAGCATGTAAGGGGGTTGTGACGAAAATTTTCTCTTCTCTCTGTAGCTCAATTGGTAAAAGCATCAGACCGGAAATCTGAACGTCCTGCGTTCAGATCCCAGGACAGACAGACATTTGTTCTAAATTATAAAGATTTATCAATATTTTAATAATATTGATTCAGACAAGTAGACAAACAAAATTAACATCTAAAATTAATTCATATATTCATTCTAATATTCAAAATGTCAATAAGCACATGTATTTAAAATGAAGGAAATTAAGTTTATACCAGAAAACGTTAATTTTAAACCAAAAAGGTGAATTATTAAAAAAATAATTAAATTAAACAAATAAATGACTCATCGACGCAAATAATGAATTTTTAATCAAAAAAATCTTAAAATAAATAATTTCTTAAGCTCATCCGATCCCTTTCTCCCAAATCAACTCCTTGACTTTTTCAACACAGTTCACAACTCACAACTCAGGGAAGTTCTAGGAGTAAAACTAGCGGAATTGACGGGAAAAGTAAAGAAAGCAGGTGATACAGAAGTTGGGAAAGAGAGTAAAAGCGAAGGTGGAAATATTTGTTGGGAATTGTCAAAGAATTATTTATGTCCTAACAGGCTACGAAACACTTTTTTTAAGCTCAAGGCGCCTACTTTGACTGATCACTAATAATAATTTCTTTCGTAGGGCTAGGTCCTCTGTCTTTTGCTGTTCCTGTGTCTGGCTATCCAGAGGAATTTGTGGTGGGTGTTGCTACTAGTATTGTACTAATTGTATGGGATAGTTCCAGAAATTCGCAACGTCCTCTTCATGCCGTACTGGCATTCCAGGGGGGACTTCCTCCAGGTACCAGATGGAATTATGGAAGTGTCGATCAAAACAGCAAAATAATTATAGGTAAGTAATGTCTGCTGATTTTGAGTCTAAAGGTTAGTTTAAATAAAAGGCAAAAGAAAATCGTTCAATCTTCAAACTAGTTGAAATTTTAACCAAAGAGTTCAATGTTTAACCTGAAATGTTGAGTCTTCAAATGTAATAGATACATTTTAATTAAAAAGTTAAATTACATGGTCACGCGACCAATTTTTCTTTCCCAACTTACGTCTAAACCAAATGAGGTATCGCTCTGAAAGTTTGGGAAATGAAAGAGAAGACAATAAAGAGCATGTCTCTGCTTTGTTCCGGTTGAAATTTTGAAGAAAATGCTTTCGAAGACAATAAAACTGGAAGCTATATCGGTACTTTTTTTTCCCAACTTACGTCCACACGGAATGAAATATCGTGTTAAAAATTTGGCAGGCTTAACAGAAAGCACGAAGGAAGTTGTCTCTGGTCCTATATAATTAGAATTGTGCAAAAAGTGTGTTTATAAATTAATAATTTGGAGATATACCGACTGTGCTGTAAAACCCCGCAAGCAATTTTCAATGTTTTCAAAAGGACTAGTTATGAGGTTTATATTGATCAAAGTGGGGCGAAACAAAAAAAAAATCGCTCACGAACTTTATACACAAATAATGCGGAATTTAATCTTTGCACTTGACATGCAAATAAATCAATTTTGTCTGATATACGTATCAGCTGTTCCCGAGCGCCACTAGCGCAGCGAGTAGACAACTTCGAACTTACGCGGGTCTGTGGGCAATACAGATTTCATGATTACCGAAAGAGAAATATAGAATTCCAGCTTCTGCCGTAAAGCCTAAATGCGTCTGTCAATATTTTATCTTTTCATTAATGAAGTTTTCTCTTAACCTAAATCTGTGCCTTGGCACAAAAGGTCCTTTACTATTTATTAATATTTTCCGAAAATTTGATCAGTTGTTACACTCGCTGCATGTTCTTGAGATGGCCTGTATTTCTGAAAAATATTTTTCTTTCGATTTCTCTAATACCTCAATTGCAAAAGTAACAGATCGACAATTGTAAGTTTTGTGGTTCAATTCCTAGGTGGATCGAATGAAGTTTATCTTTTTCTAGAAAAATTTAATTTTAATCCTTTATAAATTTATTTGCAATCTTCTCAAAAATGACGTGCAGTCTTTTCTGTTATTTAAGCAGTTATCTTACTCGATAACTCTGATTTTGGATTTCACAGATTGTGGAATGACATCTATACTGACCGATAGCAACTAGTTTTGATGATAATAAAGACTCCTAAATTACTCGTCGCATAAATTTAACACCTGGCTTGAGATAGCCTTTGGCTTTGAAAAGCTTTTTATCTCGATCTCTCTAATGGCTTAATTGGAAAGGCACCCGACCGAAAATTTGAAATTTTCTGATTCGATTAACAGTGAAGCGATTGAGTAGATACTTTTTCAGACATATTTAATTTTAAATGATTGAATTTTCTTCTGAAAAACAACAGTTAGAAACTAAATATCCAAAAAGACCTATTCTTAACTTATAATTAAAAGCACTTTCTTAAAATTCATAAAGGGTAACGGACATATTATTTATCGTAGCGGAAAGAAGTGCGCAGTTGCATGCGCACTCCTCGCTTCTCGAACCTGTTCAGCTAGCAGACGAAGTATGGCGGCGGTTCAGTATTAGCAGTAATCGGTGGGTTCGAGAGATTTATTCAATTTTTCAGAATTTCACACGCGAAATAAACCTGGTGAGTATAGAACGAACCTATAGCTAATAACAAAATGTTTTAAAGTCGGGGAATTCTATTGGCCAGGAAGAAGTCAGGGATTTAAAGAGCAATGCTCGTGTAAAAGTCAAAGAATTTCTATAACCTTAAACTGACAAGGAGAATAAATTTGAAAGTTTTTCAATATTATTTCGAATTTTTTTTACTTTGTTTATAAAAGATTCTAGGTTAAAATTTTTTGACAAGTTTAAGATTCTGGTCTTTGAATATGAATGTAGTCAGAGAAAATGAAAAATAGGTCAGTGGGAAATTAGAGAAAATTAAGATGGACATTTTGTGGTAACTCTGGTATAATATTCTTTTTGCTAATTTATTTGCGTTAAAAATTCGTCTTTTTGGGTTGAAAATGCAACTAATTACATATAAAAGTGAATTATTATCTAAAACTCATATTTTGATGCTAAAAAGATAGACTAAAATCTTTTTTGATCAAAATTCAACTAATTTCGAAACTTTGTCTTTTTACTAGAAAAATTCATCTATTTTACTAGGAATTGAATTTTCCTTCAACAAAACTATAACGGTTTGGTTGGAAATTAATAAATTTGATTAAAATGTAATTTTATCTGGTTAAAAATTCAACTGCTTTGTTGAAAATTCATATTTTTAGGTAGAAAATGCAATTATTTACATAGAAAACTTGTTTCTCATTTAAAACTCATATGTATGTTCTGAAAATTC
>JAWWLR010000034.1:112506260-112519188 GCA_035041075.1 Acraspis erinacei
TATCCTCTTGAAAATCTTGTTATTCGCCTCTTTGGACTCTTTTGTCAATTGGCCGATAGGCAATGGGGCATTTTCAATGACCTTAGCGCTATGTATGAGGATCTTCTGGGCCATCACAGGCATATAGAACCAACTATATAAGCTGACGTAAAGTTTTGAAGTTTGCTGCCAATATTCTCCAAATTTGATAATGTCTATTCCCTTTCCTGATGCCGTAGATTTCAAAATAACGCCGAGGTTCTCGATTAATACTTTGTCAACCCCAGTAATATTCTAAGTCAATTCTGGATCTCCAAAGAATCGTCGAGCAGTGTTTCCATTATTAGATCTTCCAGTCCCATTTTATGGAACATCCACGATCAGGAACATTTTCTCCAAAAATTCTTTTTGAATTCTCTTCTTCGTCCCGTTCATTTTCTGTTTTTCATCGGCTAACTTCGCTGCCCATTTGCAGAATTCGAAGCGATACGCAATGTGAAGGATACATTCCATGAAGCGTATCCAAGCATGTAGTGTGGAGAGACCAAAAGATAAGTTTTCGTTCTTCACAGAGAAGAGGTTCATTTTTTCGAGATTGTTCATCATGGAGGGCTTTGCGGAGCATATATAAAATGAATGATGGTGTTTCAGTAAGCGCTTGGCAAACCTTTCCGTCAACCCTGAACATTATCATTTTCTGCATGACTTTGCTACGATTCCGACTTCGACCGAAATTAATTGTTGTTGCTTTGAGTTCATCGATTTATCCTTGAATATGCTTTACCTCAGAGATGGCAGTCTCCTTCATTTCCTTTACGTAGCGGAATAGCATGATTCTATAAAGTCTTGATGACTCCGGATGTGCATTTTTCCAAATCGCCAAAAATCTACCAGGTTCCGTGTCTATCATCTCCAATGCTAGCGGGACCATCGAAAAAATTAAGATGCTTGCATCAGATTTACTAGGATCAGTGAAAGACTGTTTGTATGGATTATGTCCAGATGTCCCATCACATCCATACTTTGAAGTTAATGTCATTGAAAGATTAGGTATGTCAACTAAATTTTCACGTATGTTTCCAGGTATTTCCATCAAGCGAGATACTGTGGATTCAACAAGGCTTGCGTGTTAATACTCACCCCGTCTTCCGTTATGATAATATGATATTATGTGGGGTAGCACCTTTTTTGGCATCTGCTAGGCAATTTTAGCTTCAGCTTGCATACGAATAACTTCATACTGGATTTCACTCAATCTTGCGTCCTCAATCAGTTCTAATACCTCATCATCAGAGTAGCATGTAATTCCTCCTACTTCTGAATATGCTAGTTCGTCAGGCAATTCACCGTGTTCATCATCATTTTACCAAAGTTTACTCATGTCATTAGCGAGTTTAGTTTTACCACAAGATCGCAAAATACTCAGGAATGCACTCTGTATTTCAGAGTCAGAATAACATTCCCAAATTTTCAGCAGTTTTCGTCTCTTAGTTGGTTTTGAGCTATTCTCGAAATGATCTGAAGATCTTCTCCCGGAACAAACTTCAACGAATTGAACAGAGAAATCTGAAAGCAGCCATTCCGCATTCCTGGCCCTAAATGTTGTTATATTATAAAAAGCTTCTTTCCACCTTTGTGCAAATGTGGACATGAAATAAGATAACTTATCTTCGATTGCTTTCAAACATTCGTCTTTGATATCGTAATTGGCTTTGATATAGCTCAGAAGTTGTTATCTATCTTTGTCGCCACTTGTGATCAGAAAATCACAAAGAACTTGCTTCGGAACTTTAAATTCGTTCATTGTACCACAAGAAGGACACAAAAACAAATTATTCACAAATCTGAACTATATGAGAAATAATCCTCACTGTTTGGACGTCGCGATGGAAGTCCCGAAAACACAAAAATCCAATGGATACGCGCGTGAACTTTTAAATTTACTTCCAAAAAACAGCGTAGTAATTGAACGTTAAGTGACGAGAAAAATGTGAGAACCGGAACAAGGCTAAAACGAAACAACTGAAAATCAAGAGCCACAAACGATTTTAAGTTGTTTCGTTTTTTATTTGTTCACGGCACTGCTCAGGAGTTTTCCGCCGTCTTTTCTCTGAAATTTTAAGCTTTTTGTTTATTTTTAACTTGAACTGAGTTTATATTTAATTTGTACCTCCTACCTCACATTATGACCCGCCTCACGCAGTGAGTCATGCTTACCCCGAATGGGAAGTGGCTTAATGATTTTTAATAATAAAAATGATATAGCAAAAATATTATTTTAAACAAATTATCATTGTTTATAACTGCCGTTTTTGTTGTTGAATTTTTTAAATTTTTTGTCCATTTTTCAATTAGACTAAATAAATGATTAAATTAAGCTAATGAAAATAATTAGTTAAACAATTCGTTATTATTTTTAATAATATTCTCTTTTTTCAATGGAAGAAAGTTTCAAATTTTTCTGTAACTTTAATTATTTGTCTACATTATTTAGTTGAAGCGACTTAATAATGATTTAATTTAGAAAAAAATAATTGTTTAAACGAATCATTATTGATAATAATTAGATTTATTTATATTAAAGCTTGATAATTGCGGTTTTTTTTTTAAATTTTTAACTTTTTTTACCCTTTAGTTAAGAGCGAATAATAAATAAACATTAGAGATAAACATATTTTGAACAATTTTTCCTTTTTTTAAAATATATTTTGCTGTAGGGGAAGCTGAAGCTGATATCAAAATATGTTCGATTGCAAACAATTGTTCTTACGCTTTGCAATTAACTTCTAATTGTAATTTCAAACAAAAATTCACGTGTCATATACAGACATACTTCTAATACCTACTACTAATAATTCAATAACATGTACCTCCTCTGTAAGATAACTTTTCTGTTTGTTTTCATTTTTTAAACATTGGAAAAGAGCAACAGAAATTCATCCAACGAAGTTCAATTCAATTAAAAAAATTAATCTTGTAGAGGTTCACTTATTATTTTTTCTTAACTAAAAAGGCAAAGCAAAACTAAATGTTTTAGAAGAAAAAAACTTTCTAGCATTAATCTAATAGGAGATGCATATAAACGATAGTTAAATGTTTAAATATGCATGTGAATTAACTTGAATTAATTAGCACATAACAAAGTGAAAAGTGAACAACTAGTTGTAAATTGCAGGAAAAAACCGCAGCTTTTTTACAGTATTAAAATTGAATATGATTAAGCACGATAATTTGTTTAAACAAATAATTTTGATAAGTTTAATTAATTATTAAACTTACTATAATTGAAAATTGGATAAAAATTGCAAAAATGCGTAAAAAGTAAATTCCTAAAACCGTTATGTTCGTTAAAATTAATTGAACTTTGGAAAAAATTGAAAAATTTCAGTAAAACAGTTGAATTTTTAACAAAATAGTTGAAGTCTTGACCTGAAAAGATGAATATATAACAAAATATAATAAACAGCAGAATTCTGTGTCAAAAGAAATTAATTCTGACCCAAAATACGAAAGTATACTTTTCAAATAAAAAGAATTAACTTCCAACCGAAAAAGATTACTATAAAAAAAATAGTTAAATTTTCAATAGAACAAGTAAACCTTTAACTAACTTGTAGAATTTAAAAAAAGAGATAAATTCTGGATTGAAAATATGAGCGTAAACTTTTGAATTAAACATAATAACCTATCCACCATGAAGGATGAATTTTGAGCCAAAAAATAAATAAATAAATAAAATTATAATGAATAAAAAATAAATTTTCAAATAAAATACAAATAACTAAGGTACTAAAGTTCTATTAACTCAGTGCTGAATTAAACAAAAAAATTAAAAAGAGGGGATTTTCTTGAAAACAAGAGAAAAACAGGAATTTTTGAAAGATTTAAACAATTTAAATTATATTATTTGTAATTTGCGTTGGATGTATTGGTCTATTTATCGTCTAGTTACAAAATGTATAATTATTAAGACATAGATATCAACTTTATTTTTAAATTACTATGTTTATATAATTAATTTTCTAAAAATACTTCTAAAACCGTAATTTATTGTAGGTGGTCTATTTTATTTTACTTTTTTAGTTATCGAAAAATAACTGCTTGAGCAAATAAAAAATGCTTAAACAAGTAGAAACTTGTCAAGCATTAGAAGAAATGTATAAAAATGATATAATTATTGAACAAAAAGTAGCATAGGATACCAATTTGAGAAAAGTGGACATATCCGACTGAATTTTTAGAAAATTTTAAAATAAACGATAAAAATAATTAATACAGTTTTATTTCGTAGACGCTCCATTTCAATCCCTAAAAATTTTGGTACGTTTCAATGAAACCATTGAACATGAGTTCAATTTTTCACAAATTCAAAACTTCCCCATGTTAATTAGATGGGATTTTGAAGTAACCGGTGGCACGTGTTAATATTCTAATTTTGAAAAAAATTACGGATTTTCTTTGTCCGGAAATATAAACTTTTTGGGGGTGTCTTGCCCTCTAGAGTGAACAAAAATTTGCAATGTCTTTTTGGACCACCCTAATGGCCATATTAAGTATGAGAGAAGAAGCATAATAATGACAATGATATTGTTATTTTTCACGTTAAACTTAGTTTTCCCTAAATGCAAAATATTCTATAATTGCTTGGTGACATCAGTTTGAATGAAATTTGTAAATAAATTTTGTCCCTTGAATATGGCTTCTATCAAATGCCAATATCTCAGAATGACAAGGCTGATGATTATAACCTAAGCGATAACGTCTGTAGTATGTATGCTGCAATCTCGAGGAGCACTAAAATGTTCATTAGTTACATTGTTAACCAAATATTTTTTACTAAATTAATCAGTGTTTCCTCAAGTTTGAAAAGATGAGGATCGTCTACACTCTGTTCTTATCTTGGGCTGTTATCCTCAGTTTTATTGGTGAATATAATAATAGCATACAGTAAATAATATGTGTGTAATTCTTAAATAATATTCAGAGATTTTAGATGATAATGTATATATCGTTCAAAGTTTTTGATAAGAAAAACCGCGGGATTTTACCGGAAGCAGGTGCCATTCTGAAAAATTACAGCCGCTCCCAGCGAAATTAAGGTAATCTTTCAGCGACCCAAGGACGACCACCTTCTGCATTCCCCCCGCAAGTTTCTTAGCATTTCATTGACATGCAGGAATGCTTTTCAGGCTATTGACCAGTGAAAGCTTGGGCCCCCAAGAGCACCGATGATCAGGACGACTAGCTTGAAACAATATGTGATGCTTGGATTGAATTAAAGAATTTAAAAAAGAACGGTTCAATGGTTCAACCAATTCAGTGAATTAGCCCAGTTGAAAGAGAATATAAAAGAATGTGCTGAATGTTTAATTAAATTTAATACAAACTTCTAAGGACGTAAAACCGATAATCCTTGCAGCAAAAAATAGATAAAAAAATAATAATAAATAAAAATAAACCATTAGAAATACTTCAATTATAAAGAAACTCTGGAATTGTCCAATTTTTAATGCTTTAGATTTAATCAATAAAAAATTATATACTTACCAATGTTTTTAGAATAATTAATATTTAATGGTTTACAATTTTTCAATAATTAAACTTTAAACAGCGGGGAAGACTGTAAATTCTTATATGGGGAAATCTGATTCTTTTGAAGAAGGTGTATTAGTATAGTAGCGCCTCTGCATCCCAATTCGTATAGCATGAACCATTCTTACTGTTAAAATATTTTATGTGAGTGATAATATTTTTAAAGAACTAGTTTTATTAAAAGATTAATAAATTTTATGTAAAGTTTGGGGTTTTTAATTATTAATACTTTAAAATAAAAACATCACATAGATTATAAATTTGAAATACTTGATGAATTTAAGTATAGTGATATATGATAACTGATATCTTTTGAAATACTTTTAAATAAAATACAAGGTATGTAAAGATTTTAGGAATTAAACAATATTTATGAATTCTCCGCTTTTATTCAAACTCCGCATACTTATGTACTTTGATACGCTAATTAAATTTGACAGTTAAAATCGGCGAATAGGCCACCTTCATGGTGAAACCATGAAAAAATCATAAAAGGCATAGTTGCGTTTATCTAAGCCAATATGCAAAATTTCGCAAAATGTTATTTACAAAAGTTGTAGCATCAATTGAGGTACATATTTTTTCTTTTGAATCTTTTTTTCGGCAAGTGATAGTTTCCGAAAAAATGAATGATATATCTATTTTCATGGAAGCAAAAACCCATAAACATCCTGGATTTTTAGTTTATCTCAGCTAATACGCAAAATTCTGAAAAAACTTTCAAACAAAAGTTGTAGATCCCATTGAGATACAAATTTTCTTTTTAAATCATTTTTTTCCACGAGTGATACTTTCCGAGACAATTAGTGATACATCTAACGATCAACTATTTCGGTACTGTGCATAACCGTGACAACAGGCCCTAAGTGGGTCCCGTCCGGGCGGGAAGTCACCACTGTGAATGGTCACAGAAATAATGTTATTCAAACCCCTACCCCTTTTACAGTTGCCATGGGGGTGGGAAGGCGCTCCTGTGACTGGTCACAGAAATAATGTAGTTCATACCCCTACCCATTTTCCTGGTCCCGTGGGGGCGGGAAGTTTCCCCTGCGACTGGTTAAAAAATAATGTTGGTCAAACCCCTACCCCATTTCCAAGTCCCGTGAGGGGGGGCTCTGACTGGTTGCAGAAGTAATGTTGCTCAAACCCCTACCCCTTTTCCCTCTCTATGTATCACTAATCAATGTATCACTAATTTTCGCGAAAACTATCACTCGCAGATAAAAATCAGCGCGTCAAAATATATAAGTATAAGAAATTTCAAGAAAATAGGAGGGTTCAGCTGTTGGGAACTGTAACCAAAAAAATTAAAGTCTTGTATACAAAAGTATTCAGCTTCAGAGATACAGGGCGCGTCGACCCGTTACCATGGAAATAACATTCTGCGCCGTGTTCCACTTACGCATAGCTAGCGCAAGCGTAGTACGTCTACATACCAAAGTTGGGTTTACTGGCTCCGGCTGACCAGAACATCACCCCCAAGTAGGAAGAAAAGGAAGACTTTAAAAATAATCTTATTGACTGTTTCTTGTTGCAGATTTGAGTTTACAAGCCAACTGTTTTCCTGCTGGCGACTGTATTCATGGTGCTCCTCGTGGTGGACCTTCTGCTTATTCTTCTTCTGACAGACATTCTCCAGACACAACTCTTTGTCTTGCTATGCCTTATTATGCTGCTAGGTCTCCTCCTCCAGCCGACCCACCTCTGCGTGCAAGGTCTAGGTCTCGTCCTGATGGACTCCTTTCTTTACCTATGCTGGGAGTTAAACTTGCAGACCTTCCATTCATACGACTTATTCCACACAAGAATCCGAACCGGATATTCGAACTCCGAATATACGTTTTTCCTTCCGGTAAACCAATCAATTTCAGAACATATAAGGATATCCATAAACCCATATCAACCGATCCAAAAATTGTATTATCGACGTCCAATGGTGACATATTTGCAATATTACAAAAAGGAAAAAATAGAGAAACAGTTCTTCGTGGACTGTTCACTCTTGTGGGTATCAGGGAAAAACGGGCAAAAATAAATATGTACAGCGGCGCAGTTATTGAACTAACCGAAAAAGAAATCGCAGAATCACCATTAGGCCACACGAAAACAATCCTAAAGAGTTATAGAGTGGAGCGTATATAAACTGCAATTCTTTGCCCGATTATTTCGATTAGTGCTTGGTCTTCATTTTTCGCCCAGATCTATGTAAAGAACTTTTTGAATTAAAGATGTAAACAGACAGTGTTCCTACTTTGTAATAGTAATTTCCCTTTAGTTAAATTTTCCACCGCTATAACGAATACATTCTCATCACTTGTTTCTCGTTTCGTGCTCGAATAAATGGTGTCATAAATGTGAAATTCTGTATATTATATTGAACTCTATTGTATTAAATGTATGCGATATATAGTTATGTACCTCGTACGGGGACTATTTATTCAGATATTATAAAATAAAGTACAAGTTTTATACTTATGATTTTATTTTGGTCAGCATAAAAAAATACAAACACATTTTTTAGATATATTAAGAATTTCACTTTTTAACCTTTCCTCTGTTCATATGTCATTTTTGAAAAAGAAAAATGTCACCATAATAAAATGTGTCCTATGAAAAAATTAAGTTTATTTTTGTCCTTCAACTTAGAAGTTCAAATACATAATTTTTCAAAAAATACTTATGACTTTCCCAGGCCCGTACGTTTAGACTCAACCGTATCATAAACGTGCATAAACGTACAGACTGTGCGGATTATAGACTCCGCCTCGGTTTTAAATCCATGCAAATACTTTTAAACTTTATAAAAGCATCAGCTAAATTTTAAATATATATCTAGCAGTCTGTGTTTAAAATTCTTACGATTAACCTATCAGTTTCAAATAATTTAAATAATAGTATTGATAATTCAAATTGAGAAAGATAATATCTTTAATTATAACATCAGTTTTAACGACATTTTAAACTAAATTTGTTCCTTCGAATTGCCTCTTATCAAATGTAAATATCTCAGAAGAACAAAGCTGATGCTTATTACCCAAGAGATAACAATTTTAATATATATGAAACAATTTAATGAATCACTATAATAGTCATTAATTACATTGTTAATCAAATTCCTTCTGAATAAGTTAATAAGTGTTTCCTAGAATTTGAAGATATGATGATCATCTACAATTTAAGCTTATCTTGGGCGATTATCTTCAATTGTATTGGTGAATATATTAACTGTATAGCTACAATTTTGAATAAATTTATTGAAGACTCTCGCAAATGAAATTTTTCGCAAATTACCCTAAATGGAATAATTTTTGCACGAGTCCAACTATGAATACCAAAATTTCGATGGGCACAGATGACGAGAACTGTGGTTGTCTCAGTAAACATAATATATAAACGGCAGAAAATGCATTTTTGTGGAATCAAAAATTCGGTTCTTTGACCCAAAAATATAAATCTTGGTACAAATGAAAACCTATCCGTTCTAGAATACCGTCAACGCATAATATAATTATATCTAATCGTTTTCTGAATTTCAGGTAATTCATTATAAAGTTATGCTCTCCGCTAGTAATAATGGAAAAATATGTTTTGCGGTAGTTGCCATATTTCCCACAATATTCAATATTTTTTATGATAAAGTACCTACAAATGTGTAGTTATCAATCCTCCGTAGACGATTCCAAGAAATTTTTTTGATATTTGCCAAAAAATAAAAAAAATTACATTAAACTTACTAGAGATAACCCCTTGAGGTCGTGCGACGAGTGGATCACGTAAACAGATTCCTATCTTACCGACCATTGTTTATTTATAACTTATTTTCACACGAAGCGCCACATCGAGTTGAAAATTTGGTATGATAGATAGGAAGTACTAAGGAAGGTGGTTCAGGTCCTGAATTTTAATAAATTTTGAAAAAAGCAAGAAAGAATTATTTCCCAACAAAACTTTTTTCATAATTATAAAAATTTCGGATCAGACCCGCCTTTCTTAGCGCTTCTTAATAATTATACAAAAATTTCAACTCGATGTGGGGCTTCGTATGAAAATAAGTTGGAAAATAAGAAAAGTGTCTGCCAGGTAGGAATCTGGTCACGTGTACCACTCATTACATGGCTTTAAAAACATATTATCCACTGCTTCTTCTTGCAGATTTGAGTTCACAATTCGATTGTTTACCTAATGGTGAACCTATTCCTGTTGATCATCGTTGCGGATCGTCTGCTTCTTCTTCTTCTGAAAGACCTCCTCCAGTCATCACTGTTTCTACGACAATAACAAATTCTTCTGTCACGGCTCCTTCTGCTGCCGGACCTCTCCATCGTGTTAGGTCCAGGTCTCCTCATCCTGGGCGTCCCTCTTCATCCATTTTTGGACTTCAAACTGATGAACTTAGATTTTTTTATCTTATACACTACAAAAATCCTAAACGAATATTTGAATTTCTAACTTACACTTTTCCTCCCCATAAGCCAATTCAATTTAGAACGTTACAAGGGATTCATAAACCCATTCCAACCGGTCAACATATTGTATTAAAAACGCCCAATGGTGACGTCTTTGCAGTACTAGAAAAAACAAAAAGCAGAGAAAAGTTTGTTCGTGGACTATTCACTCTTCCACGGGCACCTTATGATGCCACGGAAAAGCGGGCGAAAATAAACATGTACAGCGGTCTCGTTAATGTATTAACCGAGAAAGAAATTGAGGAATCCCCATTAGGAAACACGAAAAAAATATTAAAGAGCTTTAAACTAGTACGCGCATAAACGAAAATTGAATATTCCGTGGTCTAAGCCTGTTAACTGATATTCTTTCGAAATTTTTTTTTGTATTTTCTGGAACTTTGTTGTATGCATTCAATGTCCCGCAAACGAAAGGGCAACAATCCTTTTAGTTTTTTTATGCATTTTAGAAAATCAGGTTTTGGTTTCGTCTGCAAATCGCTGCATGCGATTCCAAACACTATGACATTTAAAACTTTCCCGCAGCTTGAAAAACTTCACAGAAAAAATGCGAGCCCGGGAAAAGCAATAGAAAATCAGCGGTAGAACGCTTCTGATAAAAGGATTGGACCGCTGGAGCCCTTGTAAATAACATTGCATCACCATTGTAGATAACATTCCTTACCCTTGTTATATTACTTTTAATGTCGATCCAAATATTACAGAACTAACATGTATTATGTTTCGCTAGTAAATTAACCAAAAACTTTATACGGTTTCAGTAAAAATTAATAATTGCAAAAATAAGAACGATTTTCCTTCGCCATGTAAAATTTCATAAATGCCAGTTAAAAGGTTTATACCGCGGACCCTTTAACTCTTTCATTAATTCGTTCGACTTAAAACAACTCTTTCCGCGCTCTTACTACATTTCCCTCCAGGTTTATGCATAGAACTTTTAAAATTGAAGAAGTAAAAACTAACACCACTTATATTTTTTAATATTGAATTTCCTGTTTTTAAAGTTCTTTAGATTTTAACGAATACATTATCAACACATCTTTTGTGCTTTGAGTTTGATTAAAGTATGTCGAAAATTTGAAATTTTCTATATTGTGTTAAAATCTATTATATTAAATGTATGCGTTATATAGTTTTGTACCTCGGACTGTGACGGCTTATTCAGGTATTAAAAAATAAACGGCACATTTAATTCTTTTTTATTGTTTTATTTTGGTTACACGAAGAAATGCATTCGAAACATATTTTTAAAGAAAATTTATAAAGTTTATTTTACCCATTCTTCTACTCATAAGCTGTGGCCGAAGAAAAAGGGGTGAAAGAGTTTATTGAAAATATAGTAAAGAAAAAAATTTATTGTTATTAAAATATTTAGAAATCTTCATAAGTAATAAACTATTCACAATAATATTCACATCGCTTATTTTAATAAATAACAAATAAGCCTATCTATTTTCTACTTTCGAACTCTTAAAGGAAATGAACTAAGATTTTTTCTGTGATGAAAAATTACAACAATTTTGCATTAAAATGTATGTGGTTGGTGGAAAGGGCATAAAACCGATCGAAACTTCACGGGACGATTTTTTAAAAATTAAAATTAGAGGGATTATAACAATAGTTATGTATATGTATAACAAAATGTTATCCTCCTTAACTACCATCAAATTTAGTAACACAATTTTTCTCTTCCTGCAACAGACTGGCGAAATGTAAAGTTTTTTTGCTCAATGATACCCAATGGCGCTAGTGTATGCATATCGATGTTCTAAGCGATTATTTTTTTCAATAAAAAATTTGATCTTAATTTTTAATCTGGGGCTTACTAAAGGAAAAAACTGATGATTTCTTTCTAGCCACAAAAAAATTCCCCATAAACTGCTGTTCAATAGCACAATACTTTTCCTGATTTCGACTGAGATCGAACTTTTTTTTAGTGAGTACACTTGAAAAATAATGCAAATTGCGTCTGAGGAAAACAAATTTGTAAAGAGTCTGTCCATCTGAAGTCTTTAGTAGTAGTTTATGATGGAGTAGATCTTCAGCCTGATAAAAGATAATATGCTGCTTTTCAATACAACTTAGAAAAAGGATGGATAAAATATAACAAAACTGGCCTCAAGGCCGTAGCGACAGACAATTTCATCTGTTTAGATGATCAAAATGTTGAAGATGAAGGAAAAAATACACAACGCTTGTATATTGTCACAAATAAAAACCTCTTATTTAAATAATATATGACTTAATAAGAGATTACTCCCTACATGTAAAAATAAGTTGCCATTCCAGTTTCTACATTAAATAGTTATTTTTTTCGTTAATTCAATAAGTTTAGAAAAAGGGGTTGTGTAAATAAATCCAGAAAAACCTGCAGGCTCCGAATATCGCTAACAATAAAAAAAGTTTATTCAGATATTAATGGAAACACTACTTTAAAAAAACGTAAAACTAAAATTAAAAGAATATTATACATATGCCTGAAGTTAGTGGGCATTTGGACGAAAAGAGCAAAATTCAAATTAATGGTGCTTACATGCCTTTCCGGCTGTGGACAAGTTTAGTTTTTGTCCCATAATAGTGAGAAAGATGAAGAGCACTTTTTGTCTAACTTTTTGCTCCTCATCTTTCTCACTTGTATGGGACAAAAACTAAACTTGCCCACACCGTTTTTCGAAATCATGAAATTTATAAATAAATAATTGATTTAAAATTCAAAAGCGTCCCAAACTTATACAGTAGTACAGTAACACGATTTAGATATCAGAAAAAGTCATTGTATAAGGACCAACGTTCGTAACACGATACAACTCAGGTATAAAAAAGAAAAAGAATTACAGAGACCAATGTTCATACAGCGATGCGATGTAGGAATAACAAAAAATTATTATTGT
>JAWWLR010000034.1:112646744-112664337 GCA_035041075.1 Acraspis erinacei
TATTCGTAATATAATATATAACTTTTACCGAATCGAATTTTCATATTTATTATTAGTTCGCTAATTATTTTGGAACAGTTCGAGTTGTTTTACCGAAAAGTTATTTATCATTCACCGAATTATTCTCATATCTGCCGCTTCGGTACAAATTTGGTCATTTCTCAAGATGAAATTTGTTCCATGAAGTTCTATTTATTTATGTAATTTTATATTTAGTTGCACACCTGAATGATACACCTGCGCCCAAAATCTAAAAAGTGAACTCGAATATAAAAAATTAATTATAAAATTTAACCACACAAGTAAGTTCTTATCCATATATAGCTACATCCCTATCTTTTTCTTAATGGGATGTATAGAAAGTAGATTGTGTCGTATACATGAACGGCACTTTTTTACCCTTTCCAGCTTTGGTATAAAGAAATAATCGTGGTATTATAAAATACAGTAGGGACTCTTAAGATCGTGAAGCTCGGTGCTCGGTACGAACTTATGAACCCTCGACACAGGTAGAAAGCCGGTATACGAGGCGGCGCCGTACCTATATATTTCGTGCGCCTGCACAGAAGGAAAAGACGATTTGATGTTGTACCGAAAAGCAGTGCGGCGCTGAAAAGGGATCGGCCGACGGAGGCGCTGATATCCCAAGTTTGAGTGCGTGCACGCTGAGTCCGAAGTCGGGAGTATTTATTCATCCAAGAACGTTGGGAAGTAGAATATTCTATGCGAGTATTTGAAAGAAATTTTATTTGGAAACCATTTTTTTAGAAAAATTAATAAATTACTATTATTATTAAAATTTTTCTTTATTAAAATTATAAATTACTAGTACTTTATAATATTGCATCCGGTTCACGCCTTATCTCTTGTGGTAGTATGTTATGTAATATTTTCAATGACCATGATGCTTCAGAAATTAATGCGCCACAAAAACCACAACGATGGTAAAAAGATAACTCTAATTACCGCATTTAAAATCTTATATGTTGCTTCAACTAATTTATTCACCCTAAACGATTTATATAAAAAGTCAGTGCGATAAAAGTTAAAAACTATAATTACGAATAAGTTAAAGACAAATTATAGAATAGTAACATATTTTTATTTAAATAATTCAAGAACATTTACAATTCCTGTAAATGAATCTTTATATTTCTTCAACGGTGTGGATATTGTGGTTCTCAGACTCATAGAATTTTCGAACTTTAAAATGTTTTAAAATGCATAGCCGTGGCGGCAAGCCACGCACTTGTGATACGGATGGTGCAGATCATGTCAAAGCCCGCCAATTCACATTGTAACAAAAGTTACATTTGTGGCAAATCTCATTTCGAAAAATATGAAGTCCACCAAACATTGGGAAAAATGCGACAAGTCAAGTATTTAACCACTCACCTTTGCAGTAATTCACTTTTGTGGCAAGTCGGATTGCTGCATCTCTCATTCGGGAAAAATTTGGAGTCTACACTAAATTAGCAAAAAGTATTTCGGTCACTTAAATCATTTCTCTGATTAACCGCATGTCTTGTCGCACTTTCATCAATTTTTCTGGACTTCAAATTCTTTGGAGTGGTATGTAGATGTCGCAATGGGACTTGCCGCGAATCAGACAAGCCGCATATAAACAAGAGCGCTAATATAAGATCGTCTGATTTGGTTCTTCCTAGAACTGCTGACCCATGCAGTTTCTCAGCGGAGAGACAGTGTCAATTATGCTTCGCCACCAGTTTTTACAGAATGTTTACGTTTCCAGCGACTGATTTAGTCGCAAGGCCAGTGCGAGGCAACCCCCGAAACTGCTCTTATATTGGCGCTCTTTTGTATGTGACTTTCCGCTTTTTTGTCAATTTTCTGTGGACTTAATATTTTTTTAAATGAGGATTGTGGCATGACTTGCCGCAAAAGTGACTTGCCAGGGGTTGACAAGACTCAGCCTCGATATGAGAGTGTGGTTGCATCATTGTACGTCAATGTTTGGCATTCTGGCATCGGCAAGAAACTTTTTTGGTTTTATTGTGTGAAGAAAATAATTTAAGTTTTCGTCAATCAAACAATTTTATTAGTGATTGTTATGTCATAAGTTCCTCTTTTATATTAAGGGTGAATATACACCTAGAATGGTCAAAAAAATAGATTTGTTTATTTTTGTGTTTTCTGGACCCTTAAGGTCTTAGGAATGTCTGGTGAAAATTTCGAGAAAAAAATCGAAGAAATAAAGATACAGTGCACGCCTCTGCGGAAGCGCCACAGAAAAAACTGGGGGTTGACTCATGTTGCGGCTCAAATGAAAGCTGGTATCCTTAGGAACTTGAGCTCCAATAGATTCCTGCAGAGACCCAAATGGGTCCGTTTAGAGCGCTTTTGAAAAGAACAGCATAACGCCAAATTCACAAACCAACCGCTTGCAAAGTCAGGTTGGTATTGGCGGGATTTTTGAATTTGTTTTTCTATAAATACCCAATTGCCTTATAGAAATAACCAATATTAAACAATTAATTAATTATTCGTCATTATAATACGCTTTTAATATTTTAAATATTATAGTAACTTTGAATTGTTTTAAATTAAATAGAAGCATAGGGACTTCAGAAACGTTTATTTACATACAGTCAAATTGTTTATCTATTTATCCCTTTTATGTCAAAATCAGAAAACAAATGAAATCTGGTTGCATACGTAGGGTATTTTTTGAAGCAGATAAAGAAGTTCAAAGGGGTGAATGAAATATTCCTTTTTCGATAAATAAATATTATTGATAATAACCTATTTTTAAATATTAGCATAAGGATAAAGTTACCAATCGATGACCTGCTTGCGTCGCGCCGACAATCCCATTGGCCATGGTTAGCGCGCTGATTTTGAATTAAAGAAATATTAAAATTTAATATTTATGATAAATGATGATTGAAAAATGCATCAAAAGTAATTTCGTTATCCTAAATTAGAATTTTGGAGTAACGGATAAAAAAATCATTCTTTTTTTCTGAAAATGCAGTGATTCTAATCGAAAATTCAGCACTTTAGTTGTGAATTTATCTTTTTGGATTAAAACTCAACTATAACAATAATTTATCTTTTTAATTTAAGATGCATGTATATTTTTAAAAATTCTTTTTTATTTAATCAGCAGCTGGAGAAACAGCATCACTCGAAAGTCGAAAATCGAACGGACCTCTTTTTCTAACCTTCAGGGATAGAAAGAGAGGTATGTTTGATTCTTGACTTCGACACAGCATCAGAGTTCCCCTGCAGACATCGATTCTGCAGACAAATGTCGATTCCGGGGTTCGAGATCCGGTGCTGGAGTTGAATCCGATAGGTGGAGCCGGTGCTGGAGTTGAAACCGATAGGTGGAACCGGTTTCAAAAAATCAATTTATGAAACAAAGGACCGGTGCCACCGAAGAACCGGAGTCGGTTGTGGCATCCCTAGTTGGAGCGCGCAGCGCTAGCATTCCTCGCACTTGAAATATCTGACGATGCATTGTGAAGCCATTGTAATTGAGAAATAAAAATAGTTAATTTTATTATTATTTTGTCTAGCCAGTATCCTTTTTGCAACTTCTGAATTTCGGAATCAAGTATTAGAATAAAAATACGAATGAAGCAGTGCTCCCAACGGGAGCTCCGTACTCAACTGCGCATGCGACGTACTGGGCATATAATTGGTTGCTATTCGCGCGCAGTTTAAAATTTTTAAAAATATTATTTTACCTGTTGATTAGAAATAATAATATTTCAACTTATAAAAATGTCCACTAGATCGAAATTAATGAATCACCATAAAAATAAAAATTAAATTAAATGCATATTCTGTAAATAATAGGTAAATAGCCAGAAATAAATTATTTAAAAAAATTTAACAATTCACAATTGAAAGAAAATTGAATTTTTTCACAGAGAAATGTTAATAAATCGTAAATTACAGGTTATTTCCATATTATTTTCGTTCTTCAAGTGACAACTGAAATTTGTTTGAAAACATTCGAAAAGGTCAAGTTGCAGGAAATCTTTCCACAAATAAATTAAGCTATCATCTGCTAGGATTCATTTTTTTTATTTACTAATCAGTGCCATGACTATAAAATTTGTTGCAAGGAATGAAAATTGTTAAATAAAATATTTCTGGTTCTTTAACATTTTGTTCATCGAAAACCACCTTTTTCTGGAAACTTATACAATCTAAAATAATCTTAAGTTTATTAAAAGTATAATTAAACATTGTTTTCTAAAACCCGTTCTTCGCGTACCCTTACAATTTTAATTTTAACTTAAAATACTAATACCGTCATATATACATATTTTCAGCTGTTATTTGTGCTAAATATGAAACCACGGAGGCTCTAAGCAACGGATATTTCAAAGATTGAGATGGCCGTTGCAAGCAGGGGACAATTCGCTAGTTTCGAGTTTTATTCACGAAATTCATAAATGGGATATAATGAGACTGATCGAGTACCGATTAGGCACCGACCGGGTTTCCCGACCTGGCCCCGATTTGGGCGTGTGTTTCATCCACGATCTGGCCCCGGTCGGGGCCAGATCGAAATTTCTGCAAGATATCGTCCTTTGTTTAAGGATCTAAAAAAAGTTTGCCAAACACCAATTTGATTCGTTCAATTCGTAGGAAATTTTTCGAAAAATAATGGATTATTTACTCCGAATTCATGGCTGTAATTCCTGAGAAGTTTAAATCACAGTTTTCTATTTAACTTATAATATTTATTATATTTATAAAAGTATGGTTAAAGTGTACGCATTAAACGTACGAAAAAAGTGCAAAGTGCGCGAGCGTATCCTCGTTCCCTAGGCGCGCTCAAACTTGCCGCGAAGCGCCGCGCGCATAATCTACAATAAGAATGTGCAAAACCTTCATTTTTTCATTGAACGGTTTAGGTTTTCCTGCTTTAATTAAGTATTTTATCATGTTCGGATGTAGCGTACAACACGATTGTTATCTATCAACCGTGCTTTTTGCGGCGTTTGATAACAAAGTTCAATAGAACTAATTAAATAGTTTCGTGATATTTTTTCTGTAATAATAATTAACTGAATTTACAAGGTGATACCAATAAACATTGCGGAATGTTTTCCTATCTACTGTAAAGTTACCTGCCCTATATGGAAATAATAAAAATCATTATAAGCATATAATAATTATGTTCGTCAAATCTTTCTTTGGAAGAATAAAAAGCACTTTTTCTAACATTTTTCTGAAAGCCCTGGAGTATTGAAGCACGATCGAAGCCTTCAGAATAATGAAACATTTATTTTTAATGCCATTTCCAGTTAGTTGTTACATTTGTATCCTACTCCGGATACGAAACAATATTACATTTTAGTTTTATATTTTTTAAATTAAATTATTCATCTGCGCGAATGTCGTCTACATGCACAATTTTAAAATTCTTTGCGATTAGATTTTTATTGCCTAGGGGAGATTCTGCGCGTTCTTCTGGGGACAAATCTTCAATAATCCCGCTATCAATGTTTATTTTTACCCGTTTCTCAAAATAATTTCTGACTGTATATATTCCACGAAGACGTGCATTTCCTTCCACAATTGCAACAATATCGCCAGTGGATGTTGATAAAACGTTTTGTTCATCGGTCGGAATGGGCCCCAGAGCGTTAGATCTGACTTTCACTTGAAGTAGTTTATCAGCAGGAAAAGTGTATCGCCGAATTTCATATATCTGGTGCGGATTTGCGTGAGGAATAAACCGATAAAATCTAAGTTCACCAGGTGTAAATCCAATTATGCGTAAAGGACGTTGACTAGGAGGGGGAGACCTGGTCCTGACACGGAGAGGTGGCCCTGCTGGAGGAAGAGAGGTTTCTAGAGATTGATCTCTATCAGCAGAAAAACAATTTCTGCAACGGGGAATGCCCGGGATTGGCTCGCCATTCGGTAAACAGTCGAACTGCAAACTCACCTCTGCAACACGAGACATTAGAGGATTACATTCGTTTTTTCTAATTTTTTATTTAAATTCAAACCGCACAGTGTCATGACTGATAGTCATCACAGAGAATTATAGCTAATAAGCATCAATTTTGTGCTTAGAGCTCTTCATTTTAAAAGTAATAAAAAACTCACACAAAGAAAAAAAGAACCTCATTTCTGAGATTACTCAATTCTTAATCGTATTGCCCTTTCTATGACACATTTTATAGTAATTATTGTCGGTGCTTAATACGACTTCCTGCCTTAGAGTTTCCATGTTACGATAGCGTCGCGGTCATCGCTGTTTCAGGTTCATCAAGATCTTAAATTATCTAATTTGTTTAAATTAAATACGTATAATAATAAAAATGTTAATTATAATTTAAGTTGAAAAAACTGTGCCAAGTAAAATTCACGTGGTACAAGTAATCTTTTTTCTCAGTATATCATAGTTATAAGTACATATTAAAGAAAAAATTTCCCCACCGGAACCGTAGTCGCAAACGACGCCGGAAACGACGTCCTATTTGGTCCTAAATTCCGACCTTCTATATGGCGTCGTTTACGGTATCTTTTCCGACCTCGTTTCCTGTGTAGTTTTCGGCGTCGTTACGGATGTCGTATGCTACGTCGGATTTTTCGATAGGGGGGATTAGCCGCAGTTCTACTGGAAGCCGGAGTAGTTTCTAGATGGATATTGCTCCCAATGAGACACTGCGTTGGCCGTTTAACCCTTTTTTTTAATTGTATGTATTTTATTATGATATTTACCAATAAAATTGATGATGACCACTAATGATAAGACGAGAGTATGAAAAATCCTCATTTTTTCTAGTTTTATACAAAAAACTGATGAATTTATTAATGTAGAATCTGATTAACAACGTAACTAACGAATATCTCGATCTTTTTTGGACCATAAACGGCCTTTATCATGTAGTCGTTATCTCATAAAATCTACACGTCAGGCTTGTCCTTCTGAGATGTTTACATTTCGTGAGAATAAGTTAAAATATAAAAAAAATATATTTATGAAAACCGAGTTCAAAATTTTTATGAAGACATTATATTTACAATTTTCCAGGGAGATCAAAGTAAATATTTTTTAATTCTTTATTTGAGAGAGGAAAAAATGATTCTTACCCAATCATAAATCACTTAGAAACTTTAAAGGGAATATAAAAAAATTATTTATTATCTAGTTAGCTGACAAATTTATTTATTGTCTACTATAACAATATAAATATGTTAAAAGAAGCTTAAGTAAATTTGCAATCATTGCACTGTCACGGTAACTCCTACAGGTTTCAATTGTTTAAAAAATAGTGGTTTTCTTTCAAATCAAGGGAGGATTTTTAGGAAGCAAGCATAAATTGCGAAAAAATTTGGCAACACAGAAATGCTGCAATGTAAAAATAAATTTTACTTTACACACTATAATTATAGTTATAGTTATAATCCAAAAAATGTGCCCGCTGCGTTGACGCCCGACCATTTTTTGTAGCGTAAGATTTAAAGTAAAGCATAAAGTGGTTTTAAACGAACTTTTATATATAGTTTAGACTAGATATTACGTAAAATAAAATATTATTGAATCTTGCGTCCATTTCCCAAAAAGTTAATATTTTTAATTTTAGTATATTTTTCTAACAAGAGTTCATTAAAAATTTGTGGATCTTTTTTGTTGCCCAAATTTTGTCCCCTGTTCTTCTTTTCGTCTCCTGAGTCGTTTTTCCGAAAATTTAATTTTTTCCTTTTATGCTTATTTTTACGGAAAAAGAACATCTACTCATACTACGTAAAAATACCCCGTGTCTTTTTTCCATAAATTCAATTTTTTAAATATTTTTAATGCTTTGTTTTCGATTGAATGAAAAACTAAGAGCTCTATCCAAAATGTTATCTTTACAAATTTGTAGTTTTTTATGAGCAACTTTTGTCTATTCGTTTTCTTTAGTGTCGTCTGTCTCAAAATTAAATTTTTTTATTTATGATTTTATGTTATACAATTAAAGCCAAAACTGCGAAATTATTCGAAAAATAATTAACAACAAATTTTGAGCTATTTTTTCTGTAAAGAACTTTTGTCTATTTTTTTGTCGTTGCTTATGTCGTTTGTTCAAGAATTTAATTTTTGAAGCTTTTACTCTCCTGGTTTCTCGGCTAGTGTCTGGCAAGGGAAAAATTAAAAATTCATGCCATCCCCCTGAAATTTGAATTTTTCCATGTTTCTTTCTGCAAACGATTTTACGTCTTTTGTACTGTTATCAAATTCCATATTTTCGTTTGTAACCTCTTGTTTGCCGGGCTAGAAGAAAATCAAAATTTCGTGCTATTCCCCAGAAATTTGAATCTTTTCATTTTTCTTTTTGCTAATGCTTGTACATCGTTTGTGATGCTTGTGGATTTTATTATTTTCGTTTGTACTCTTCTGGTCGCCCGTTTAGTCCCTTTTCTTTATGCTAAATTTCTTTATGCTAAGTTATTAGTATTTTAGGGGGAAAGTGGTATAAAAAAGTTTAAAAACTTTAATGTATTGCAAAACTCGCATACAACTACTTAAGTTGTGGTATACGGATCGAAATTTACTTTCGAGGGTATTAAACATTTTGGTTCATTCCCTGCGAAAGAGATAGATGAACTGCTGCATTAAGTAAGCTCTTCAGGCTCGACAAATTTTTTATCAACTGCGAGACGAAAGGAATGATATTCTAATATCTTTGGCAAAATAATACCTCACCTAAATTTACTTTCTGGGGTATTAAATTATTTTTAACTCCTACTGAGGCAGGTCGAACGAATTCTGCATAAAAAAGTTTTTTGCACCGAATAAAAACTTTTTTCCGTATCATAAAAATCAAATTCAGAAAACTTTTGAATTAATTATGTAACTTTGTTATTTGTAACGATTTTTTTATTCCCTGAGTGACTGATGGGATAATTTTCAAACATTTTCATAAAACTACCATTGAAGTGCCACTGATCTGAATTTAATTGCAGTGGTGTTTGAAATTTTTTTCATCCGCTAATTGGGGAATTCAGCAAGTCACCGCGATGAATATGCTTGTTGCAGTCTTAACATTTTTTCCTTCCAGTACGTAGCGAAATCGAAATTTGGTTGCATCATTCAATTTCCTTGCAACCCATGTTATTCTTATCAACTGGCTGACCCAAAGGACGGTGTTCTTACATCCCGAGAAAACCATCTTCGTCATGATCCTGCCATGACTCCTCATGATATATCATTAGCATTTCTGGAATTAAAAATTTTCGGTATAAAATAAAAACATCAACGTTATTCAATACGCTTTTTTGATATTGAAAAGAAACCATCCCTTACAAGAAGGAAAATTTAACTAATGCTTGTGAAGAAGAAAATTGTTCATAAAGTTATAGGCCAAATAAAATCACCTATAGTGAATATGCCCGTAGTGGCTTCCGTTTCCTGCATCAAAATGTGAGGTAACGGGAATTGTTAATGCTGAGTGTTTCTTATATTTTTGAGGAAATTTCAGGGGAGTAGATTGTGGTAGTGCGTAGAAGGGTTGGTTTGTGACAGATTAATTGAGCAATTGTGAGATTGACAAGGGGATGAAGATATTTTTGAAGACTGAGAAAGATTTGGGTGGAAGCTGAGAATAGGTGAGTTTGAGATTTGTGGCGGGGTGGAAGGATTGGGATGTGTTAGAGACGGAGAAAGGGAAGACGAATGCCAGAAGGCGTGGGTTCGATTGATGCATTTATCAAAAGAATGAGTGGGGAGAGGGGAAGCAGTGAAAAGAAGGAAGATATCGGTTCAATCTTAAAATATCCGAAAATATTCAGATCACCACCGAAAAAACGTAGTTTTGAAGAGAAGGATGACAATAGACGAGAAAAGATGAGAATATAGGGCTGAAGGAAACGCAGCCGAAAATAAAGATCCGATGAAAGAAGAAAGACTGAAAGAAATTCGCGAACTTCGAATACATGTAATTGGAAATTTTGAAGAAAAGCAGGATAAAAGGGGAGAGAAAATACGGAAAGGAATTATCCTGGCAGTGGCTGAAATTATGAAAGAAAGAATTGGGAAGAAGTCAGGGAAAAATTAGTAAAGAGGATGCAGTCATTGAAACAAAAAGTAGGAAAATAGGGAGATAATTATACAAAATTAAAGGAGATGCAAGGGAAGGATTAGAACAAAGAAAGGTAAGGGATAATAAGAAATAAAGTACCGGGAATCTAGGGGAGACAGGACCGGGAGATAATGGAGACGTGGTTAGATGAAAAGGGGTGGGAAAGTGTAAGGCGAAGGTTACCAATAGATTATAAATGGCAAGTACAAAATACAAAGAGGAGCAATAAAAATGGCAGATCTATAAGAGGAATGGTGATGCGAGGGAGAAATGATGATGGAAGTAAGGAATGAATTTATAACAGGGAAAGATTAGAAAGAGATACAGGAACTGAAAGAAGGAGTAACAGTAGAAGAGATATGGGCGGAGAGACGTGGAAGATAGTAGGGGTTATGTGAATGGTTATATGCAGAAGAAAGCAGAGGAGATGAAAGAAATGATGGAAGCAAATAAAAAAACGATTAGGCTCATAATAAGTAGGGATTTCAATGTCAGACCGGAGATAGAATAGAAAGGAAATGGTGAGAAGATAGGAAGAAATCCAAAGACAAAGTACTGAGTGGAGAGAGGAACTTGATAAAGAGCTTGGAGGAGTTGGGATGGTTTATCTCAAGGGCATTTCGTAGTTTGAAAGTAAAGCCGGGGATAATTGTAAGACACATAACTTAAAAGGAAATATACAGGGGGATAAGGAAGGAGAATATACATGCTCAGCAGCAGAAAGTGGAACGGAAATGGATTATGTGATGGTGGATAATGAGTTGAGAGAGAAAGTCAAGAAACTAAAGGTAGGAGATTATATTGATTTGGATCACTTTCCCTTAATAGTGACATTAGATGGAGAAAAAAGTAATAGCAAGAATGATAAAAAGGGAGTAAAGGCAAAAAATGCAGGAAAAGGGGATTGGTTAAAGCAAGGAAAAGAACAGTTTAGAGAACGGGTTAGAAATGTCAAAATGGGAGAGGGAAATGTGGATGCAAAGATGGAAAAAATTATAGGTGAAATAGGTGATCCATATAAATATGAAGAGAATGAATGTTTGAGGAAGAGGTGGAGAAGGCTAGGATGGAAGAAGAGGTTTGGAAGGTAGTAAATAGAGAGAGAAATGGAGTAAACCAAGATATTAAAATGGTAGAATGGAGAAAATATTTTTTGGATTTGCCGGGAGGAGTAGAGAGAAAACTTACAGAAGGAGAAAAATATGATAGAGACAGAGATCTGGAAGAGGGCATAACAAGGGAAGAAATAGAACAGGGTTTTAGGAATAATGAAACATGGAAAGGCACCAGGTATAGATAAGAAATTACATATGAAGTGTGGATATATGAAAGAACGGAGTTAAAGGAATGGTCATGGATAATGTGTAATTAAGTATGGAGAGAGGCGGTCAGAGTTATTATAGAGCCACCGAATTAGACAGGATATAGAAAAGGAATAGGGGTGACAGATAACATATATATTCGGAACTATCTAGTAAATAGGAAGATTAAAAGGAAAAAAGAAGAGGTTATAGCAATGTGCGTGGACCTAAAGGCAGCGACTCATTAGACCAAGGTTAAATAAACAAAGTTATGGCACCAGATTTGGAAGAAGAAATTAGGAGAAAAGGTTAGGGAGCAGTTAGCATAGAAATTTGAGACGAAGCTGAAAGAAAGAAAGGGAGGGCAGTTTGGTAGAAAGCGTTTACTGGCGTTAAAAGAGAGGAGAGGGTGGGTGATAGAATTAACGAATTTGGAAGAAGAAAGCAACAAGTTCTTTAATGCTAGAGCCATAGAAGGCAGGTCTGGAGGAAACTATGCAGAATTGAAAAAAGGAGAGGGGAAAACAATTAATAGAAAATTTGGGGTTATGAGGAATCAAAATACAAGAAATAGTGTAAGATGATAAAAACGGAAGGAGTAGAAAAGTATTTAGAAAAGGGAGAGCAAGAGAGAAGGTAGACCAGTATAGCAAGATTGAACCGTGTATGGGAAGGATGTAGGAGAGGAATGGAATATAAAGGAAGCTGACAAGAGAATGTGATAAAGATTCTAAGAGAGGATGGATTAGGGGGGGAATGTACGAAGGAGTTGGAGGGTGCAAGAGGAGCGAATGAGAAAGAATGAAAGAATTCATGTGAAAAAAATGGCAAAATTGAGATACAAGAGAATTGATAGGAAAAGGAAATGGAAGTCGCTTAGATGAGAAGGGCAACAATGGTAAGTAATGGTTATGTAATAGTATAAGTAGACTAAGACGCGATTGCCTTCTCTCTCTCTCTCTCTCTCTATCTCTATCTCTCTCTATCTCTCTCTCGCTTGCACTATCGCTCTCGATTTCTCGTTCGCTCAGTCATTTCCTAGCACGTCCTAGATTGCGCTATCGCAGGAAAGAAAAATAAGGATATAGATATAAGATTTTATGTAAATAGGTGTAAATAGTCATAGTTGTAAAAAGACATTTTTCTTTATTTTCGTAAAAACTACCAATTTGCAAAAAAAAAACAACAACTTCAAATCAAAGTTGTAGCTCTTTGAAAAATACACATATTATGTTGAGCACACTTTTACTTTATGACTGATTAAAAATTACATAAATAATACACAATGGTTAGCGAGTTGTCTGTAACATTTTGTCCCATTTCGAATCACAAACAATATTATATTTTAGTTTTAGATTTTTTGAAAGTACTTAATGACTTTCGCGAGTATCATTTACATGTTCTAGTTTAAAATTATTTGGGATTGGATTTCTGTTGCCTAGGGGAGTGTCTGCCATTTCTTCTGTGGTCAAATCTTGAATAGCCCCGCTGTGCATATTTATTTTCACCCGTTTCTCAAAATAATCTTCTACTATATATATTCCACGAAGACGTCGATTTCCCTCCACTATTGCAAAGACTTCGCCAGTAGGTGTTGTTAAAACATTTTGTTCTTCGGTTGGCATGGAAACAAGAGCATTGTTTCTGTTTTTCACTTGAATTGGTTTATCAGCAAGAAAAGTGTATCTCCGAATTTCAAATATCCGGTGTGGATTTCTTTTAGAAACAAGCCGAATAAATCTGAGTTGACGCTGACCTCCAAATAGGCGTAACGAAGAATACCTGACAGAAGGATCCCTGGACCTGCCAGAAGGAGACCTGGACCTGGCACGAAGAGGAGATTCTTCTGGATGAAGAGAGATTTCCGGATATTGATGTCTATCGCGAGGCGAAGAAGTTCTGCGACGAATGGCAGCAGGAATAGTGTCTTCATTAGGTGAACCGTCAAACTGCGAACTTATCTCTACAATAAGAAATAGAAGAAGATTAAATGTTTTTGATAGTGGAAAATAATCTGTTGGTATATCATGAACCTTGTGTGGCAATATTGTGAGTCAAGTTGGTATTCATTGAACGAGTTTTGACCTGCATCAAGATAAAGTTAGTACTCAGTATAAAGAAGCTTACCAGGGCGAATGAAGAAAAATGTACTAGAAACACCCGTGAATTTAGCGATTTTAGCCATTACGATTTGAAGCAAGTTGGGAATTTGTCAAAAATTTTCAAAAGTAATATAATATCAACGCATTAGAATTTAATTGTCCGAATTGAAGTCGAACAGCTATTTGCCTAAATTCGCCAGACAAAAGAGGTTAAACACTGTCCGTAATAACTATTTCATCTATCAAATAGTTTCATATATCACTGACCGCCCTCTGAACCTATACACTTGGGATCGCTGGCTCGAGTCTCCAGGCATGCAGTTCTTTTTATTTTTTCCCGAAATGACCTTGAATACAAATTTAGGCAGACTGACACGAATTTAGCTCGCAATGGCTCAATTTGCCTCAATGAATTAAAAAGCAAGATTCATGCGAATTAAGAAATGTTGATTTGCCATAATTCAACCAAATTAGTCCTTTTTGCCTAATAGTCCTTAAAAATTATCTTACTTATAGCTCACTAGAGACGAAAATGTACCAGTGAAAATGTTTCCTTTATTAGAATTTCGAAATAATCTAATTTACTTCAAAAATTATATTAATTATTAAAGCACTTAAAGTCCACCAAAAGTTCTTCGGTATTCTCGTTTAACAAAAAAATTTAATATTCTATTTGTTTAAATAATTTCTTTATTTTAAGCTAATCCCTTTCAGATATTGCCATCAATGTTATCACCAGAGACTATTATAGCTACTAATCTGCAATTATACTATTATAACTCTTCATTTAACTATATAAAAATGAGAAAGCTCATTTCTTCCTCAAGCTTAAGATGTTTACAGACCTGTATTTCGAACGCATTTTTGATACAGTTCATTTTTTAATAGTCTGGCGGAGATTTCCCAGTATATATCATCAGTAACGGTCGTAATTTTTTAAAGCAATCAAGCGATCTGATAAGAGCATTATGTCTAATTTGACGTATGGAGCCAAGTCTAGTTTTACCCCACCGTCCGCGGACATGCTTGCAGTCAAAATTATGAGTAGGATCTAGGATCGAAATGTTGATATAAGAATAATGAGGGGGAGTTATACATTTTTATTTCAATTTGGAATTCCCGTGTTGCTTATTCAAGTAAGACGTTCGTTACGCCACACTACTACAACACAGGTCGCTGATCAATCTCTCCAGTAATCACTTTGATCGAAAAGCTTCACAAAGCCATCATGTGTCATTGATCACACAAAAATACGCAAGCTTATTGACAATCCCATAGTAAGGTCCATAATCTTTATTCTGATCGCTTCTACTATGTAAGTATATGATAGTATAAATAGCGATGGGCACAGATGTGAGTCTCCCACCTGTGAAAGTGGGCTTATCAGTAAATAATCTGTTTGTATTAATCAAGACGTGCAAATTAGAGAGTCTTTTATATTTTCAGGTGAACATTTGCGAGTGTACCGTCGGTGCAAGTGAACCGCTGGAAGGGTACCATCTACGCACGCGTAAATGTTGACGTGCGCAGTTGGAATTGTGCCATCTGTGCACGTCAAAATTCCGATGAGCACAGTTGGCAGTTCCTATTTGTGCATATGCACATTTTGGACACTTCCAAATCTGCACGTTGAAACTTCAAGGTAAACAGATGGGCCTGTCAAGCAGACATTTTTTTGGTTGTACAAAACTTGCCCTAACCTCTCAAGGCCCTTGCAATGCCAGTTTTAGGAAATTTTCCCGGGAATTTTTAAGCTATCTGGACAGATACATTCTACGAAACATATTCGAATTTAAGGAATTCAGAAAAACTCTCAGTTCAGAAGAATATAGATACTGGGTTAAAAGCAGATTCAATTTCACAAATTATGATGTACGTGTGGCTAAAAAATATACTTAAAACGTTTAATATATTGTATTATTATATTTACCAACAAAATTGAGGATGGCAGCCCATAATAAGACTAGTGTATGAACAATCCTCATTTTTTATAATTAGATAAAAAACTGATCAATGTAATTACTGTATAATCTTTATTAACAACGTAACTAATGAATATTCTGGTACTTCGTTGTATTTTGCAATGCATTTATCATTTACTTGTTATCTCAACATATATAGGACTCAATATTGTCCTTCTGAGATATTTACATTTCGTCAGAGACGGCTACAATAAAAAAATGTGATCAACAACATTCATTAAAGCCAAATCGCAATTTTTATGAACACATGATAATGACAACTGAATGAAGAGCAAACATGACATTATTTAATACTACCTAATAAAAAGTTTATTTAAAATCATAGAATATGGGCTCATTTTATTTTTAGTTCATCATTGTCGTAGAGGCTTGTTTCCATTTTTACATTAAAAATCTTAATACAGCCTTAACTGATGGAGGCTTCTAAGTACACTTGAGCAAAAATGATTCTGGTTAAAATTGTTTATTGAACAGGCGTTATTTAAAGGTTTACTTTTTTTCTTTCTCCTTAGAGAAAACTTAAAATTTTTATTTAATCCTAATGCTCAAAGCCTCATTTTACTCTTCGAAGGAATCTCTAAATTTCTATTTGGGTTGATTTTATTTCAAAACATTAATTGAGTAATCATACAGTTATTATAGTTATAAACAATCATAGTTTAAATTTTAATTAACAACACCCAAATAGAATTGTAGAGAATCCTTTAAAGAATAAAATGAGGCCTTGATCATTAGGAATAAATAAGAATTGTTACCTTTCCCTAAAAAGGAAGTAAAATCTAAAACTGTAAATAACTATTGTTAAATAAGCAATTTTAAACTGAATTATTTTTTCTAAAGTACTCTTAGAAGCTTCCGTCAAGATTTCTGGAAATCAATAATAGATCTATTTTTTTTGATTTTATAAATCATGTTGAAGATTGGCGACTTTTGAGATTGATTGTACGTAGTGTACATCCTTAAGATATTATTTCTTTACTTGAAGATTCAGCTACTTAGTTCAAAGTTGATAAGCTTTTTTAAACATTTATTGTATTGCTAAGAAATTTCATTTCTTGCAGACCATTATTATTATTTTTAATGAACATTTAAGTACTTCATTTTGGGTTGTAAATTGATCGTTTTAATGTGAAAATTAAGATATTAAGTTTTTCATTGAGAATTCCCTTCTTTAATTAACTACATGGTTGAAAGTTGAACTACTTTATTAAAAATGAATTTTATTGGATTAGAATTTGACTATTATACCATTTGGTTGAAAATTTATATTTTTATGTTTAAATTCAAGTATTTTGTTAAAAATTCAACTAATCTACTACAAATCCCCTATTAGTCATCCTGGGGGTTTTAAGCTCTGTCTGATATTATTTCATGAGTTTGAATTTTCTATTCCTCAATTATTAGGTTGAGAATTATCATATTCTACTTTAGGATTCAACTAACTCATTTTATCTGAACTATTTCGTTAAATCTTGATCAATAACGCTAACAATTATTATGACAATAATATTATCATATTTAACTGACATTGGTTAGATTTTATAAATTCTGACGCTGTATTTGATAACAAACAAACGAGAGAAATGAATGTCGTATTTTAGCTTCGCAGAAATTTCCATTAGACAGCTAAACAGTTTTTATATTTACTCCGTAATTTTGTAATATTTATTCGCACTCGTAATCCAGGTTTAAAGACAGAATTGTGTAGGTGCAATTTTCTAGGTTTTGCGATTAGTTAAAAGTAAGATTCCGAATGCTAGATTTTGCTAGAAAAACCTTAGACATGGGACAAAATTTACAACACCAAACTTTCATTTAATTTTTAAGAGCGAATTATCAATGGGCTTATAGCAATGAAATGTGCCGCATTTTTATTTAATTTTCAAGATGAAATCTCGATACTAAAAAGGACGAATTATTAACCAAAAAAGCAGTTGGATAATCTCTACTATTCTTACAAACAAGCCTCGTATATTATCTTTGCACCTATTAGATACAAATCATCTTTATTACTATTCTTGTTTCTAAGCGCTTGCGACCATGCCCTGGGGTTCCGTTTTCCTTTACCATTATCAATATTAAAATTGATGTTACCCTGTAACTACCCCCCCCCCTCCACTCCACCATTTCCATTCAAACTCCTCTTC
>JAWWLR010000034.1:112683037-112694875 GCA_035041075.1 Acraspis erinacei
TAGGACGTTTTTAGAACGTTCTAATAACGTTTCTGGACATTTGTGCCCACTGGGAATGTGCGCTCAACTGTTTCTTTACCCAAATTTATTAACCTATGTTTTCGTCGAATTGATTCACTAGCTCTAACAATGTGATGCGAAATATTCTTTTGCTTTTGAAAATTCTCCAGACGTGAAGATATGTTGATGCATCAACGTCCAAGATGTGACTATTTTTACATTGATCATTGCACATGTATATATTACTTTTTCAGATTTATGAAGCAATCAAAACCTTTCCTGTATTTACCCTGGTTAAGATTCCTATCCTTGTCAATTACAACGAATCCATACGTCTCATTATTCCAGCAGGTTAAACGCAAATTTTTAAATTGCGAATAAGTCATATCAGTATTTACATGATCATCATAAATGTGCTCTAGATTCATTTCATCTTGCTTGAACAACACAAGTAAATTAACATTGTCGCGTACAATATGTTTAGAAGTATGAGCATCTGTCTGATTCAAGTTAGTCATATGCTTATATTATCTTGTTTCTCACAAGCCACATCATCAAATACAATTACCGAGGTTGGTTTCGCTTCACTTGGCCTTTCCACAGTTGGAAGGCCCACAAAATATAGCTCGTACACTGTTTGGTAGAAAATTTCGATGTCTTTTTTCTCTATTCTCGTTTTGAACAAGCGAATTAAAATTCTGAATAGGTAGTTGCACAGGTTGTGCTTCAAACTGCATCTTGACACAGACTGACTGGAAAACCTATAAATACCAATATTATATAGGTTGTCCCTTCAGTCTGAAAGTATCCCTTTCATAAGCGAACCATGAAGCAGGTAAGAAGTGTGAGAGGCTTGCTCAATAGAATCATCAACAATTTGCCGTTTGAGTTGCATTTGCCTGGTTACCAGTACTGTGGGCCATGTACGAAACTAGCTAAACGATTAGCACGAGGTGATCCAGGAATCAACCCACTGGACGCTGCTTGCAAAGAGTACGATAGAGCCTACTCCCAAAATAGAGCAAATATAGAAGCTAGAAACTCAGCTGACAGTGTACTGGCTGAAAAAGCTTAGAAGCGTGTCCTTGCTCCAGACGCAGGCATAAGTGAAAAGGCGGCTGCTTGGGGAGTAGTAAGCGCAATGAAGGTTAAATCTAAATTGGGGACGGGGCTCAGCAAGAATAGAAGACCTACCACTACACTCAGAAAAATTGTTGCTGCAGCTAAAAAGTCCATGATTTCAAGCAAAGATGCATAAACTGCCATTAAATCTGCACTCAGAGGTGCACGCGCAGCTGTGATGAAGGCTGGTGGAAGAAGAAGTGTGAATAAATCTCGTATTCTACCTGTACCGGCCAAAGTAGGAGGATTTTGACCTTTTCTCATACCCATTTTTGTGGGTCTCAGTGCTGCTGGGGCACTAGCTGGTCGAGCAGCAGGAATAGTTAAAGCTGTGAATGATGCAAATTCGGCAAAACAACAACTTTTAGAGAGTAAACGACATAATGAAACGATGGAAGCCTTTGCTTTAGGAAAAGGTCTATACTTGAATCCATATAGGCAAGGATTAGGGCTTCATCTAAAACCGTAGAAACAAGGAGTACGACTCAAGTACAAGTCAAAAAACTCAAAGTGAAGCTACCTCATCGAGCCTTGATTGATACAGATTTACTCAAATTTGCAAAATATTTGATGATTCCACATTTTCGAGGTGTTTTTATGCGAAATGGATTACCAAAGGGTGGACCACGTAAATATGAATGTGCTATTCTTAATCTTCATGATAAAAAAGGACCAGGAACACATTGGTGTGCCTATAAAAAGATTGATGGTAAAATAATTTATTTAATAGCTTGGGTAATCTTCGGCCACCTTCGGATCTCTTCAAGTATTTCGGTGTTGGTAGCATAAAGTATAATCACGAGAGATATCAAAATTACGATACATTCGTGTGTGAACATTTATGTTTGCAATTTCTATGCAACTAATTAAAATCTAACAGCACATTTAATCTATATAATAAGCTGAAATTTTCATTATAAAGTCAGTTGAACGCTAGCTGTCATCATGGATGATTCATTGAAGCTAACATTATCGGGAACTTCTTCAATCCCGGAAACGCACTATTTTCCTCCAATTGAGTTGCCTCCTTATTCAATTCGATACCCAATCTAAACATTGGCTAAAATAAATTGTATGCGGGTGATGAAATAGTTGAAATACCTATAGGAAGTCCTGAAATAAGAGACATAAGGCGCTATCTACAGAATGCCTTGACAAACAAGGGTATTGAAATTCCTATTGAGCCAAAAATAATACTTTAAAAAGTGAAATTTACTGCAGTCACGGTATAAATTTCGAACCTAAAGATTGCATCGGGCATTTGCTGGGGTTTTCTCCATACAGATTAGAAGCTAAACGACCTTATGAATCAGATCAAACGGCCAGAACGTACATATTATTAATGATTTTTTCCCTCTAATGTCACCTGGATATAAGATAGTGGAAGTACCATCTCATGGAATTTACTTACAAGTCGCCGTGCAGACAATAGATCATATGCAGCTCCCTATAGTTGATCAAGACGTATATTTAGTTAATTTCCATGGTGAAGTTTTAACAATCAGACTACACATCGAGTCTCTCTAATAATTGGTATCGTTTTGAACACGAAGATTGGCTTTGTTTATAATAAATCGGCACAATGCCACATACTAATCAGTCGAAAAAGAGAATTCAAAGAGTTACACCTCAAAGCGCCCTCTTCCTAAAAAGTCTAGGCCTGAAGGTCAGAAAAAGAAGAAGAGAATAAAGAGGGGGAAATTTTAAATATTCAAGCACCAATCATCTTTGATGAGTCAATTGCACACTGTGAAATTCATGCTAATCAGCCTTATGCCTCATCGAAATTCAACAACAGTGATGAAATTCGGATCGTCGTTCAAAATCAGGACCAGTGTCTTCTGCCGAGCAAAAGTTCGCTTCACGTACATGGAAGAATCGTAAAAACTGTTGGATCGCAAGTGACAAACACATCTTTAGTTGCAAATGTCATCTGTCATTTGTTTGAAGAAGCAAGATATGATATCAAGGAAATAGAAATTGATAGAAAGAAAAATGTTGGTCTGACTAGTCTTATGAAAAATTATGTATCTTTAAATCCTGGACAATCACGTTATGTACAGAATAATGGTTGGCTTGATGTAAATAATAATAATCAATTATTAACAAACGTGACTGCTTAATTCGATGTAGCCCGAGGGGCTGTGCACTGAGTAATTCTCCTGACTACTACCTCGAATCGAGCATGGGAATCCTTCTGGGATTCAGTAGTAGTATCTAGCGATCTCTGAGCAATCTTTGAGTTGTCGCGAGTAGTCGAGTAGTAGTATTGGGAGTATTCGGAAAACCCGAGAGGAAACAGAGTTAGTAGTCCCAGCAGTCTGGTTAGATTCGGATTTGCGCAACAAGATGAGCGCAAGAGACTTAGCCAGTTGAGGTCTTGCATTTGCACGAGCATTTGCATAGATCTACAGACTGCTGACTGAGATTTTTAAAATGATTAATTACTCATTGTTATTAAATTAATGTAATGAATCACGGGAGCGGATTCGAAGCCAAAATGTTGCATTTTTTATTATAGTACATAAAGTTTTAACTTTAATTAAGAATACTTTTGGTACTTTAATCCATTCTTTTTGGTTTTTAAACCTTAAATAATGTGAACAGGAAGCGGATGGAAAGACAAAATCAATCAAAAAGTGAATACAATTTACAACACTTTTAACTGTCTAAAGGTTTGCTTTTTAATTTAAAATTCTTTAATCTTGTATAAGGACTTCAAAGTAAAAATAGTGGACATTATAAAATATTGAATTGATTATCAAACTCAAAACGTAAATATTTAAAAAATTTTCATTATTAACCATTTGAATTTTGAAGCCTTTATAAGATTAAAGAATTAAACAGTTAAAATCAAACTTTACGAACGTTAAGTCACGGCTCCGTTGAAATTAGATCAACAATAATTTTTCTCTTGATTTTGTATCTGGGTTGTCTTTCAAGTATTTTTCAATAAAAAAAGAATTCTTTTCCGTAGACATTCTTTTAATATAATCCATTTAAAAAAATTAAATATCCAGTTTTTTTTAAACAAAGCGAGATATGAAAAAATACGAAGGCTAAATTGTTCCTTGAAAAAATTGCTACAAAAAAATCTCCTTCATAATTTTCAATATTACTTCGTTTTTTTCAAAAACTTTATTTCTTTACTTCATTATAAATTTTTTTTTTCTTGTTTCTTGTTCTCGATCTAATTATTTTCAGTAGAAAAGCTAGAAATATGCTCATCCTCAAATGTTTTTTAACATTAAAAACTTTTTATGCTCCAGGGAAAGTTTTGTATTTTATTAACAACAACAAAATAGTGTAAGACTTCCCAGATACAAAATTAGGAGAAGTATTCATGGTTTTCGTACCTTTAAGTTGAATCGACCTCAATGTAACCGTGTAAAAGTGTTTATATACTTATACATTATCTGTTCTTTTCAACTAAAAATAAAATATCTGCATTTTTCTTGATATTATCAGGAATATAACGTCTGCATTTTTCTACCTAATGTGAATATAATGTTAACCTATTCTTTAAAAAAATGCACCTACGGCTTTGACGATTACATTCTCATTACAAAACTCGCGCTTCGCGCTCGATAATTTGTGTACAATTAAAAAATCTCATCAACATAATTTTTAAATCTTGTTAAAATCTACGAAAAAGAACACCTTAAGCTTACGGATCTCTTAAAAACCAAAATTGCATATTTTTGGAAATGATCCGACTTTTCGAACTGTTGTCTAATTAAGAAATTTCGTGAGAATAGTTTCGAAATACATATATTTTATATCTATTAGAAATTTGGATCGATATTTCTTAATCTATTAAAGAAATTATTTTTTACTTTTTTTAAAATGTTACAAATATCTGCTTAACCCTTTAGTGCATATATGCTGCATTCACTATTTTCGAGTTTTTCTAATTTTTAGGTAACGGGCATAGAATTCCGCAAGATAAATGCGTGCATTACATCAAAGTGGACTGTTCCGCGCCTCGTAAGGTAGTTTTGCGCTATTGTATACTCAATAGAAAGCGTGAAATATTTAAAAATTAAAAAAAATGTTCTTGCAAAAATCGATCAGAAAACGACCATACCTTGTTCCTGAATTTTCTCAGCATTTTTACTTAACCTGATCAAGACTTCCTCCTTAAAGAGTTAACGAAGTTAACCTTCATTTTGTAACCCTTACACTCTAAATACCTTGGACCGGGATTCGGGTACAATGGACCAGAATCTTGATCCAAGCAATGGTAAAAAAATGCCGGTCCCTTGGACCGGAATTTTTCGTCCAAGCCAACAATCTCCCTGGTCCAAGCTTAGATCCGAACTAATGTCGGTTCCAGCTTGGAAATAGAAAACGTCTAGCAGCTCAATAAAAATAAAATATCGCACGCCTTGCTTTGCTGATTCTAACCTACACTGGAAACGTTTCACGTGCAGCATTCGCCTGCGCTCCGCACCGGTGCGCGGTGCTGGTCTCTCACCTTGGACCGAATTCCAGTCCCGTTTGGACTGTTCGCGAGCATCAGTCTAAGTGTGGGACCGACCACCGCTTTCCTGGTCCATTGGGCCGGAAAGTCAGTCCATTGGACCGGAATCGCAGGTTTGACCATTGCTTGGGCCGGAATTCCGGTCCAAGGGATTTAGAGTGTAAACCGTTTATGAAAGGCTGACACGTTTGGACAAATCCTCCAAAAGTTAGCGTTGCTACAAAATTCAGGTACACATACATACAGACAGACAGATACCGACAAAATGTTATGATTTTCAGATTCTGTGAGGGCTAAAATGTAAAGATCCGTTAAAAACCAGAGAATGAAAATTTGGACGATTACATTACACTCTCACGAATGAGAATGTAAAAATGAAGTAAAATATTATAATAATAACAATTATTTTCGCAATTATTCTCTATTGAATTACTCTCTCGCTCACTTCCACTTATTTATATTGCAGTCGAAAAGAGAGAAACGACAGTCGCCCGTGGCGAGAGGCGGTTCTTTGGTCACGGTAGGATTTCCCAAAGTCTAAAGTATTATTAAGTAATATGAGGGGTAGTCACAGTGATCACGGAGTAGTACCTTCAGCGGTCTTTGCTGTAGTTCGTTAGTCTCATTAAGTAGTTAGGCAGCAGTCGGCTATCTAACTCCCGGAATACTCAGTGCACAGCCGCTCGATGTAGACATACCTCCTGGTGGCAAGGAGAGTGTGTCATAGGGAACCATGCTTTTCAGTCTATAGACTGCCTTCGATTCGAATAGACCGATTGAATAAAATACTTCCTCTCAAATAATATTTCAAAGTTTAATTATTTATTTATTCCTTATGCCTTCCCTGCAATAACTAAAAGATTATAAGCTCAGGTACGGAATAGAAGGAAAGTGATTATTGTTTCGTAATATCGCGGCGTTGTGGCTGTTTGATATAGCGGTACAAATTCTAAATGTGAAAATGGTGATAATGGAAGTAGAAACGAAGAAAACAAATCGTAATATTAACCCGTTCAACGGAGATAGATACAGCATTTGTAAGTTTCGACTTCGAGCGCTGGTAGCTGAAGAAGATGCATTACAAGTCCTTGTTAAAATCCTCCTAAAGAAATGACTGATGAATGGCGAAAACCAGAAAGAATTGCGAAGGAAATTATTATTGAACATTTAAATGATTCCATGATAGGGTTTGAAACAGAAGAAGATACTTCTAGAGATATTTTACAAAAGTTGGATTCAATACATGAAAAGAAAAGTTTAGCAACACAGCTGGCCTTGGAAAAGAAATTTTGGAGCTCAAAACGAAAGGTACTCATTTACTCATACTCAAAGGTAAACGAAAGATACTCATTTCGCAAAATATTTTCTAAATTTCGATAAAATGGTTGTGGAGCTGCAGGCAGCTGGTGAAAAATTAAATGAAATGAACAAGGTTGCAAGACTACTGCTAACAATTCCAACCTCGTACGATGCAGTCTTTACTGCAATCCAAACTTTATCTGACGATACATTAAGTCTTGCTTTTGTGAAAACAAGATTATTGGACTACGAAATAAAACTTCGAAATAATAGTGGTGAAACAAGTGCAAAAGTGTTACAAACGAAAGTTAAACAAACAACTAAAAATCAAAAACAAATTCATAAAAAATGGAAGAATTTTCGACCAAATTTTAAACGAAAACCATTTAATCATCATTCGCGGGAATTCCATCCTGCAAACAGTCCAAATTTTAAGGGAGGACAGTACAGCGAATATAATACAAAAAGGTGTGAACGCTGTGGAAGAAAAAATCATGAGAAGAAAAATTGCTACTATTACAAAAAATCATTTCAAACTCCAGAAAAACGTCAGAGAACAATGCAGAATGCCCAAACTGAGGTAGAAAGCGGAAGTTTTGCTTTTATGAGTGGAGCTGGAACCATGATAGATGGAGGGACAAATTGAACAAATAAATTACAATTTATATTGGATTCAGGTACAACTGATCACCTTATTAATCAGTTAGATGTTTTTACAACGATCACGGAGTTGAAAGTACCACTCAACATTTCCATCGCGAAGAAGAATGAAGCTATAACTGCAACTAAAAAAGGAAGCATAAAGTGACAACAAACTTAGGTGTGACAGGAATTTTAGACAATGTTCTATACGAATTTGATCTCCCATACAATTTACTATCTGTATACCGAATCCAAGAAGCTTGCATTTGAGTCATTTTCAGCGAGGCTGGAAAAGTGATGATTAAAAAGGATGACAAAACCATTCCCACTGGTAAGTCACTAAACAATTTAATATGTGTAAATTTTATAGTAAATAAAAATATGTGTAATCAGCAGAGTGCTGAGAAAAACACATTACCAAACACATACAAACACATACAACACATGAACACTTAGGGCACATAGAAGGGCCAAAACTTCTAGAAATTAAAAGAAAAGCTTTACTTTCTGACAGTCACAAATTAAATGCAATAAATCCCACAAATGAGGTGACATTTATTGATGAGTTTATTCATTATACGGTTGTTTATTTGCTTAATTATAAATCTGAAGTATTAAAAGTATTTCAAGATTTTGTTAATAAAATCGAAGCACATTTTAATCTGAAAATTGCTTATTTATATTGTGATAATGGGAATGAATATCTGTCGGATGAATTTAAAGCTATTTGGGTAAAGAAGGGAATACAGTATCATTTAACTGTGTCATATACTCCTCAACAGAATGGGGTAGCCGAGCGAATGAACACGTCATTAGTTGGAAAGGCCCGAGCCCTGGTACATGGTGCAGATTTAGACAAAGATTTGAGGGGCGAGGCAATTCTGACTGCAACATATTTGCTAAATCTAACACCTACAAAAGCCATTTTGCAAAATAAAACTCCTTACGAAGTTTGGCATCACAAAAAACCCAGATTAAGCACATCACCAGAAAAGCCAGTACCAGTACCTGTTTTACTTAGGTATTTTACGTAAAATACCTCAGGTTGCGCGTAACTACATAACCCTGGTTCAGACATTTTGGATTTGCTCCACCTAACCTGAAACGTTAATTAATGCCAGCCAGCCTATGCATCGCCCCCACTCTTTCTGTTCTCTTAGCATCCGGAGGGGTATCGTAGTTCAAATAAATCCAATAGATGGCGCTCCGATCAGGTAAGTGTAACGTGCCCAAGGAACCAATCCAGAACCAATTCAGAGATGGTTTCCGCCAATTAAACGTTGAAACGTAAGAAAGTCAAACACAAAATTAAGTTTTAATCCAATTTATTCATATAATTTCACAAAACTGATTATCTAAGAATGCCTCGGCCGCGGTTTACGCGTATACTAACTTTATTTAATTTTACAATGACGATTTTCTATGCATTAAATAAATCTATTTTTGAAACGAAAAAGAGCGTATGTCAAACTAGTTTGGCGATCGGCAAGTATCTGCCGGCTCCAGAGGGACGGACTAATTACTCCAACCCTCCAAGAGAGATTTCTGAGTGTTAACGAACGCCCTGGTCCAATTGCAGCCAATCAGGGCAGAGATTCCTTCCACTCTCTTCGAAATTTCCCCACCCTTGGAAAATCCGTGGAAAGCGTCGAGTGTACCGTTACTGGTATCATGGAAGGCTGTTTCGGCTACCCCGTTTATGCGTGACATTTTGCGGCACCTAAGACTCTCCGGGACCCCGGGGATATTTACGACTTATTGACAAACCCTAAAAGTCCCAAGCATCCGCGATAGTCGGTTATGTACCACACATGTCGAACAGACCCAGACAGGGACACTCGAATTCTCCGTAAAATAGTTGTTTTTTCTAACTTTCCTTTCTACCCTCTGAAACTAAAATTCTTCTAAGAAAAGCTATTTCAAAATTACATGCTATTAAAGTGAAGCTGTTTCTAAAACGTGAGAACATACTCTAAAACTACATTCCTAGCTCCAACGCATTCCTTTCTTTTAATAGTTTTAAAAACAGGATGTACTTAAGGCCTTAAGTTGTAAATATCAATTTTGAAAAGTCTGTGCAATCAAACAGGATAATTCTAGTCATCCGTGTCTTCGACATCCTGCCCTACGTGCATTCTGAGCTTTCTTAAATCATTCAGTAATTCTTAGATCTACAATATTTTTATAATTGTTTATCATATATTTTAATTAATAACTAAAAATATTAACTATTTGAATATTTTGGTACGAATAGTAAATAATTCAGCGATTCTACCTAATCTGACCGATAAGGCAGTATCGCGCCAAACCGCGATCGTCACACCGTCCCCCATATAATAAAGGTGATTCCTATGGAAACACCTTTAAAACTATTGTTTTAAGACGACAGCGGTTCAAAAGGATCATCAAGTTTATCACTTTTCAATAGACGAACGTATTCACCGACCTCAGAAGTTTTCTGATTAGACCTTTTATCGTAGCTCTTTTTGTACCTTTCCTTGGACTTGTTAATATTAACTCCGGCCTTTGCTTGAGTATCGCTAAGTCTATCGAGTAGGTCGTCGAAATATGTAATGAACGTACGAGGGGCGGATTCTTCTTCGAATTCAGAAGGAATCCTAGCCTCTTAGCCAAAAATAAGCTTATGAGGTGTGAAACCAGTTGCTTCGTGCACCGAGGTGTTGTATGAAAGCATATAAAATCTTAACCACTTGTCCCAATCAGTCTGTTGGCAGAAATGACGCAGGTATTCCACGAAGACATGGTGGCTGCGTTCTAATGCGCCCAATGACTGAGGGTCATGAAATTGGATCCCTGATCGGTTTGAATTGCCCTAGGACATCCACAACGAGATATAAAATTCTCAGCTGCATCCTTTGTGACCACCGACTACTAAACTATGAGCTTCGCGTAACATATTTTCGCGCTCTGATTCCAAAGTAATCTTTAGCTCTCCAGTACAAACGAAGATCGTGACTCCACTCTCGTTAAATATTTCTAAGGCCAAATCCTCGAAATTAACCCAAGCAATGCCGTCGAAACCATTTCCGTAATTGATATGCTAACCGTTTTTGTGTTTAATGCAACCATAGTGCGTTTCAGGGATTGCAGAATGGATTTTAGATCGTCCTTATTAATTTTATCATCACAAGATTCCTTAATTACCGCATTAAAGAGATAATTGTCTCCGTGTTGGAAACTAAGAATTTGACCTAATCTTGACTGCACCTGCCGAAGCTCGTCTGACCGAACTATACCTTCGCTACTGAGATCACGGCTCGTTACAGTATTAAATTTAAAGTCGCTCGAGACAAAGTGCAACAAATTATCATCCCCCAAAACTAGCTGATCACTTTTATAAGCAATACATCCTTTATTAGTGATAAAAACTTTAGCAATTTTACAAGATTCTTCCGTGAAATTATTTACAGGTTTTTGACGTTTCGACTCAAACGAGGCTGCCATTGTCCCGGTAACCAAAATTGGTTAACCCTTTCTTTTTCCGAGTCCACCTACTTCTCCGATGTCCATAGCCTCCCCCTCCAGGTTATTCAGAGACGCAATCGTCGTTGAAATGTTAATCTTGGGGTCCCTAACTGGCCAAGTTTTGACACCTCGCCGGGCCTTCAGTGAGACGACATTCCCACCTGTTTTTTTATTTAGCCTAGTGACCAGCGATTCTGTACTTCTAAGATTTTCAGTCGTTTGATCCGGAAAATGAAGACCTCTTTCCGCACAGGTTTGTCGACGGCTTTTAATCGTAGACCCTGAATCAGAGTAAGATTCAGTTTCGCTTAAATCACTTGATTGTAAGTCAGATGCGTCATCACTGATCTCGAGAAGAGATTGCGGATCCTCTCGGCTAGCCTGGTTTGAGATTTTTACTTCCGCATCCGTTTGGCCAGAGTTCATTAAACATACACGCGCAATTAATATTTGATTTTCTAGGACAAGCTTGTCTTCGTCTTCTATCAACTCGTCATCCCCTCGACTCGAGCCAGTCTGATCGTTTTTTATCGTCATCACCCGCCCGAGTCCAGGTAATCAGAATCTGATTGACTGCCCTTGTCTAAGAAAGCCCCTGTAGAGTCAACTTCTTGGTTTACTTTTGATGGATTTCCGATATCAACTATTTTGCAACTCTCTTCATGTTCTTTATTTGAAGTTATACTGATCTCTACCGGATTCCTTGAGAGGGCATCTGCATTTGAGTTTATTCTACCGGGCTTGTAAATCGCCGTATAATCATATTCGGCCAAACGTAATTTCCATCTTGCTAGTTTCGATACAGG
>JAWWLR010000034.1:112824158-112838547 GCA_035041075.1 Acraspis erinacei
CGACGATCACTACGACGACAAACAACAATTTAATAATAACAAGAACAAAATGTTTATGCAAATTATTTCGCGCACTCACTCCAACTCCTCTCTCCTCATATTTATTTATTTATTTATTCATTTATTTATATCTATCTATCTGTTTTCCTTTGATTCGTTCACACCCTTCGAGATTATATAATTAAATAGTCATTGGGAACTAATAGCACCTTTAATTTACCTCACACTTTGTACTAGATTAACGTTGCCGCAGGAGAAAATCTATTGCACCAGATTTTAGAGATATCACCCCACCCGAGATATACACATATACACATATACATATATAGATATATAGAGATATATGTATATATTTATATTTATCAATATTATCCTTTTTTTCTCGCTCTCTTTTTCAAAGTTCCTTGAGAAAGGAGACTGACTTCTCGACTCGATGGACAGAAAAAGACGACAACGAGACAAGAGAAAAGGGACGCGACCAAATTGAGAAAAGGGGTCGATGATTCTTCTTTTTCTTCTTCTTCTTCTTCTTCTTCTTCTCCGAATTGAGCCCTAACAATCGATTGTGTTTCATTTGATTTGATTTGATTCAGTCGTTAGAAAAAAGAAAGGCCCTCGCGAGAAACGGCTTCCCGGAAAGTAGAGACTGTTGTTTTTTAGGAATACACATAATAAATAATTATGCTAACTAATGTGCCTACTCAGTGCTATTTCCGAGCACGAGGTTACGTGGGCGCGAGAGACGGTTTCGTCGACTTCACCTCGAGTTTCACGAAAATGCTCGAGAGCTTGCGGGTTTCGGTCAGTCGCTGGTAACTCAGCTTGAAGACCTGCTTGATCCTGACAAACACTTCCGGATCGTAGACCGACCTTGCCGTGTTCGTCTGATCGAAGGGCTCTGCAAAATTACGGTGTTTTCTTTCGTTTTTTTTTGGGTTGTTTTTTTTTCTCGCATTTTCAAAAGGTTTTGAAAATTCATTTTTCGGTGTTTTTAAAAAGCTCAGAATCCATATATCGATCGTTTTTCGGGTTAGAAAAACATTTTTAATTATTTTCAAGTTGATTTCCAAATATTTTAAAGATTGAAAGAATTCATAATATTGCGGGAAGATTTTACATTTTTTTTCAAACATTTCAAAATATTTTAAAATATTTTAAAGTATCTTACAAATTTTACAAGACTTTCAAAGATTTCACAAGTATTCAGGAAAGATTAAAAAATGCACACAAATGTCGAGTATTTCTCCAGATTTCGAAGATTTCACGACAATTTTAAACATTTCAAAATAGTTCAGATTTAAAACGATTTCAAAAAATTTCGAAGATTTCAGAATACTTTAACAGTTTTACAAAGTTTTCAAAGATTATCATTAAAATTTAACAAAATTTCAGAGATTTCTGAAAAAAATTTTAATTAAAAAAAAAAACTTTCAAAGATTTCAAAATATTTGAAAAGTTTTTACTAAATTTTCAAAGATTTCACAAATATTCAATCAAGACTGAAAAATTTCACAAAAATTGTACACAAACTAAAAATATTTCTGAACATTAAAAGACTTCAAAATATATTTGTTTGTTCACAATTTTTTCAAAGATTTCAAAGGTTTCACAAAAATGTAAAAAATTATAAATATTGCGAAATATTTCAGAAGATTTCACATATTTTTTAAATATATCAAAAGATTTTAAAAGTTTTACAAAAATGTCAAAGATTTCTAAAATTCTAAAAGTCTTAGAAGATTTCAAAATTTTACAAGACTTTCAAATATTTTTCGAAGATTTCACAAAGCTTTCAAAGATTTAAAACGATTCGAAAAACTATAAAAATCAAGATTTCACAAAAATTTCAGATTTAGAAAACAATTAATTAAAAAAAAAAGGTTTCAAATATTTGAAAATATTTTGAAGATCTTACAAGGATTTCCAAGATTTCGCCATATTTTCAAAGATTTCCGAAGATTTCACAACGTTTATAAAGATATCAATAATTTCAAACATTTTTTAATTTTTTACAAGAATTTCAAATTAATTCAGAAGGTTTCACAAAGTTTTCAAAGATTTCAAAAGATTTAACAACGATTTCCAAAATTTCATAAAAGTTTCTAAAGATTTCCAAATTTTACAAAACTTTCAAATATTTGCAGAAGATTTGACTAAGTTTTAAAAAATTTAAGAAATATTTAACAGAGTTTCAAAAATTTCATTAAAAATTAACAAGATTTCACAAGAATTTCCGAGATTTCTACAAAAAATTTAAATATTTACAAAAGCTTGCAAACATCTCTAAAGATTTCGAAAAGTTTTTTTAAAAAGTTTTCAAGGATGTCAACACAGACTTTGGAGATTTAACAACAATTTGTATAATTTGGAAACGATTTTAAAGATTTCAACACTTTAAAAAATATTCAATAAAGAATGAAAAATTTCAAGATTTTACAAAGATTTCCAAAATTTAAGGAAATTTCATATGTTTTTTGTTAATTTCAAATATTTCACCAAAATTTCAGCAATTTTCTAAACATTTCAGAAGATTTTGCAACGATTTCATAGATTTTAAAAGATTTTACCAGGATTTTAAAGATTTCAAAGATTAAAAAATATTTCAGAAGATTTCAAAAAAATAAAAAGACTTCAAAGATTTAAGAAGACTCTCAAACATTTTACAAATTTTTCAAATATTTCACAAAGATTGTAAAATTTTCAAAGATTTCTAGCGATTTGAAAGTTTTCTGAGGATTTAAAAAATTTCACAATATTTCAGAAGATTTAACACAAATTTCCAGATTTTACAAAGATTTCCAAAATTTAAGGAAATAAAATTTATTTTAATTTTTTTAATTTTAAATATTTCACAAAAACTTCAGCGGTTTTTTTAATCATTTCAGAAAATTTTTCATAGATTAAAACACACCATTTCAACAACAAAAATTCACAAAAGTTACAAAGATTTTGAACAATTTCATATATTTTACATGAATTTCAGATATTTTCAAAATTTTCAAAGATTTAACAAATCTTTTAAGAAATATTCTAAAATTTCAAAGATTTCTAGCGATTTAGAAAGATTTCAGAAGATTTAACAAAAAATTCCAGATTTTACAAGGATTTCCAAAATTTTAAGAAATTTGACATTCACAAATATTCAATCAAGAATGAAAAATTTCACAAAAATTGTACACAAATCAAAAATATTTCTGAAGATTGAATGACTTCAAAATATATTTGTTTGTTCACCAATTTTTGCAAAGATTTCAAAAGTTTCACAAAAATGTAAAAAATTTCTAAAGATTTCACAAAGTTTTGAAAACATTTTTAAAATTTAACAACGATTCCCAAGATTTCATACAAATTTCTAAAGATTTCCAAAAATTTCAGAAGATTTCACATATTTTTCAAATATATCAAAAGATTTTAAAGGTTTCACAAAAATGTCAAAGCTTTCAAGGATTTAAAAAGATTCGAAAGACTATAAAAATCTCAAGGATTTCAGAAGAATTTAAAAGTTTTCAAAAATAATCATAAAAAATTTAACAAGATTTCACAAAAATTTCAGAGATTTCTAAAAAAAAAATTTAATTAAAAAAAACTTTCAAAGATTTCAAAATATTTTGAAGATTTTACAAGGATTTCAAAGATTTCACCAAATTTTCAAAGATTCGGAAATATTCAACAGAGTTTGAAAAACTTCATTATTTGGAAACGATTTTAAAGATTTCAAAACTTCAAAAAATATTCAATAAAGAATGAAAAATTTCCGGATTTTACCAAGATTTTCCAAATTTAAGGAAATTTAATTTTTTTGTTGGTAATTTCAAATATTTCACAAAAATTTCAGCAATTTTCTAAACATTTCACAAGAATTTCCAATATTTTACCAAGTTTGCAAAGAATTCACAAATATTCAACAAAGATTTCTAGCGATTTGAAAAATTTATAAGGATTTAAAAAATTTCACAATATTTCAGAAGATTTAACACAAATTTCATGATTTCCAATATTTATGGAAATTTGATTTTTTTTAATTTCAAATATTTCACAAAAACTTTAGCGATTTTCGAAACTTTTCAGAAGGTTTTGCAAAGTTTTCATAGATTTTGAAAGATTTTACCAGGATTTTAAAAATTTCAAAGATTACAAAATATTTCAGAAGATTTCACAAAAATAAAAAGACTTCAAAGATTTAAGAAGAATCACAAACATTTTACAAACTTTGCAAAGATTTCACAAGTATTAAAAAAACATTGTAAAATTTTCAAAGATTTCTAGCGATTTGAAAGTTTCCTGATGGTTTAAAAAATTTAGCAATATTTCATAAGATTTAACAAAAATTTCCAGATTTTAAAAAGATTTCCAAAATTCAAGGAAATTAGATTAAAACAAATTAAAAACATTTCAGACTTGAGAAAAATTTCAACAACAAAAATTCACAAAAGTTACAAAGATTTTGAAAGATTTTAAAAGATTTTGAACAATTTCATACATTTTACATGAATTTCAGGTATTTTCAAAATTTTGAAAGATTTCACAATATTTTAGAAGATTTAACAAAAATTTCCAGATTTTACCAAAATTTCCAAAATCTGAAGAAATTTGAAATTTTTTTGAAATGTCAAATATTTCAGAAGAATTTCAAATATTTTACAAAATTTATAAAGATTTCATGAATAATCAATAAACATAGAAAAATATTAGATTTAAAAAAATTTCTGAAGATCTCAAAAATTCCAAAACGTTTCTAAATTTTTTTACAAGAATTTCAAAGATTTCATGAGAATTTCAAATTAATTCAGAAGACTTCACAAAGATTTCAAATGATTTAACAACGATTTCCAAGATTTCATAAAAAATTCGAAAGATTTCCAACATTTTAGGAAATTTGACATTTTTTTTAAATTTTAAATATTTCACGAAAACTTCAGCGATTTTCTAAACATTTTAGAATATTTTGAAAAGTTTTTAAAGATTTTAAAGATCACAAAATATTTTATAAGATTTCACCAAGTTGAAAAAAATTCAAAAGAGTTCAAAGATTTAATACAATTTTTCAAAATATTCAAAATATTTCACAAAAATTATAAATATTTCAAAGAATTCAAAAGATTTAAAAAGTATTTCAAAATTTTTACATGAATTTCAGCTATTTCAAAAAGATTTCAAGGATTTAAAAAATTTCAAATATTTTACCAAATTTGCAAAGATTTCATGAATATTCAACAAAGATTGAAAAATTTTATTTATCAAAAATTGTCTAAGGATCTCAAAAATTCCAAAATGTTTCAGAAGATACCATTAAAAAAATTTCAAAGATTTTTTTTTTAACTTCAAAGATTTAATAAAATTTTCCAAATTTTTCAAAGATTTGATAAAAATGTCAAACATTTTACGCAGCTTTCAATAATATTATAAATAATCAAAGAAAAATTGAAGAATTTCTTTAAAATTTCAAAAGATTTCATTAAAATTTCAGAGATTTCTAAATATTTCAAAGAGATTTAATTAAAAAAAAAAAGATTTCTAAGAATTTAAAATATTTCACAAAATTTTTACAGATTTCAGATAATATTAAGTATTTCAGAAATATTTCAAAGATCTGAGATTACTTTTAAAGATTTAAAAAAGTATGTCATTATTTCACAAATACTAAAAAAAAGGTGAAAATACGATAAAAATTTCAAAAGATTTCACAAGAATTTACGAGATTTCTGAAATTTTCAGAAAATTTCCTCAAGTTTTCAGACTTAAAAAGATTTTACCGGGTTTTTAAGGATTTATTCAGTAATTATAAATAATTTAAAGACTTCCAAATATTTCAGAAAGCCTTTGAAGAATTGAACAGATTTTTCCAAAATGTTCAAAACGTTTTAAAATTTTTTGAATAATTTCAAAGATTTTACAAAGTTTTCAAAGATTTTACAAAGTTTTCAAACATTTTAAAAATATATATTACAACAAAAGTTTGTCAAAGTTCATTAAAATTATAAGATAGTTCACAAAAACTTGAAATATTTCTAAACCTTTTCAAATATTTCGCAAAATTTTCAAAGATTTCAAAAGATTTTACAAAGTTTTCAAAGATTAAAAAAAGATTTGACAAATTAAAAATAAAAGAGCAATACATTTCTTAATTTAAAAAATATCTCTCACCTTCGATGCAGAGAAACTTCCACTGATGGGGGTCGTTTTTGTAAGATCGCGCCCATCGACACTCTTCTATTGGCACCTTTTTCGCTAGCCTCACTGATATCGCGTACTGGCTAAAACTGTCATTTTAAAAACGAAAAATAGTTTTATTTGTGGCAAATTTCATCATTATATCATGACATTTTTAGTTAAAATAATTAATTTTCAACCAAGAAAACGGGAATTTTTAACACAAATAGTTGACAATTTTCTGGCAAAAACGGAATAGTTTCATTTTTATTAATAGAAATTCATTTTAAAAAAAGACGAAATTTCCAAAATGATTTTTAAAATTTTTGGTAAAGAACGGAATGAACTTTTATTTTTTACCAAATAAATTAAATTTAACTAAAATGATGCATATTTAGTGAAAAAAAATTTTTAAAAGAGAGAAATAAATTTTTAAAAGAATAAAATACATTTTTGACAAATTTAAGTTAAACTTTTAATTAAAAATTAATTTTTGGTTAAAAAAAAGTAATTCTCAACACACAAAAAAAAAAGAAATTTTAACCAAAAAGATTAATTTTATATAAAAAAAATCATTTCTGATAAAATTTATGTATTTCCAACCACGTTTTTTTTATTTTTTAACAAAATAGTTTTAAAAAATTTAATCAAACAAATGAAAATTCTTTTTTGGTATCAAATTTTGAATTGAGTTTCAATCAATTTAAACCTTTTTTTTAATTGAAGTTAAAAATGATTAGTTTTTAGAGTAAAAATTTGATTATTTAGTTGAAAATTTTTTAGAAACGAAAAAAATATAAGCTAAAGATTAATAAAATAAATTTTTCCGAAGATTTTGTATAGATTTCAAAATACTTAACAAAGATTTTTAAGATTTCGAAAATTTCAAAAGAAATATTTAAATTTTGCACTAAAAAATATCAATTTCTAACCAAAAATGGAATAGTTAAACTTTTTAGTTGAAAAAAATTAATTTTCAACAATTAGAAACTATAGTTGAATTTTATAACAAAAATATGAATTTTTAAACAAAAATATTAATTTTCTACTAAAAAATAAAAAAAAAATTAACAAAATAAATAAATTTTCTAACGAAAGTTGAATTTTTAAATAAATAAAAAAAATCATTTTGAATAGAAAACAGAATAATAATTTAATTTTAGACCAAAAAGATGAGTTTTAAACTAAAAGAAATATCATTTTTCAACAAAAAATTGAATACTTAAATTTTTAGTCAAAAGATAAATATGTTCAAACAGAGATGAATTTTTAACTAAAATTATGGCATATTCAACTGCAATGTTTTCAAATATTTCAATAGATTTTTATGATTTTCCAAGCATTTGATAGTTTTCGAAATAATCTCAAAAATTCCAAAATGTTTCAGCAGATTCCATTAAAAAGAATTGAGAATTTTTTAAAGATTTCAGAGGTTTAATAAAAAATGTTCAAAAGATTTAAAAGATTTCACAAAAATTTCAGAACAATTTCAAACATTTGACATCGTTTTCAATAATTTTATAAATAATCAAGAAACATTGAAGAATTTCTGAAAATCTCAAAATATTTCACAAACATTGCAGAGATTTCCAAATATTTCCAAGATTTCAGAAGGTTTTGAAAAACTTTCATTTCAAGATCTTAAAATATTCCACGAAATTTTTACAGATTTCAAATAATGCTAAGGATTTCAGAAAAATTTTAAAGATGTGAGAATACTTTTAAAGATTTTACAAAGTTTGTAAAGATTTCACAAAAATTACAAATATTTTGGAGGATTTCAAAGATTTCAAAAAATTTTTGTAGAATTTATAATATTTTCCACGAATTTCAGATATTTCAGAAGAATTTCAAATATTTTACAAGTTTGCAAAGATTTAAAAACGATTTTTAATGATTTCATAAGTTTCTAAACATTAAAAAAATATATTTCAGAAGATTTCACAAAAACTTCAGCGATTTTCTAAAGATTTCAGAAGATTTTGCAAAGATTTTGAAAGATTTTTAAGAATTTCCAAGGATTTTAAAGATTTCAAAGATTACAAAATATATATTAAGACTTCGAAAAGTTTAAAACAAATTCAAAATACTTGAAAGATTTAATAAAAATTTTCAAAGCTTTCAAAATAATCAAAAGATTTCACAAAAATTGTAAAGATTTGAGAAGAATTTCAAACGTTTTACAAAGTTTTCAAACAAATAATTTCAACATTCTCAAAGATTTAACAAATCTTCAAGAAATATTGTAAAATTTCAAAGTTTTCTAGCGATTCGAGAGATTTCTGAGGATTTAAAAAATTTCGCAATATTTCTAAAGATTTAACAAAAATTTCAAGACTTTATCAATATTTCAAAAATTTAAGGAAACTTGATTTTTTTTATTTCAGAACAACTTCAGCGAATTTCTAAACATTTCAGAAGATTTTGTCAAATTTTCAGATTTCAAAAGATTTCAAAAATACTCTACAAAGATTGAAAAATTTCAAAATATTTCACAACAATTACAAAGATTTTCCAAGGATTTTAAAAACACGCTACAAACTTTACAAGGATTTCAAAAATATTAAAAAACAAAGATTTCAAAATATGATAAAAACTTCAAAATATTGACAAGATTTGAATAAAATTTCAAAGACTTGAGAAAAGAATTTCAAATATTTTACAAAGTTTGCAAAGACTTCCCGAATATTCAACAAAGAATGAAATGTTCAAATTTCAAAAAATAACAACAGATTCTACTAAAAAACATTATAATTTTTTTAAGATTTCAAAGATTTAATAACAAATTTTGCAAAGTTTTTAAAGATTTCAAGAATTTAATTTTGCATAAAAAAAGTTTCTAAGGACAAATATTTTAAAAATTTCAACAACAAAAAATTCACAGAAGTTACAAAGATTTCAAAACGATTTCAAAGATTTTACACGAATTTCAGATAGCTTACAAAGTTTTCAAAGATTTAACAAATATTCAAGAAATATTGTAAAATTTCAAAACAAAATTTCGCAAAGCGTAAAACGATTTTGAAACATTTCAAAAGATTTTAAAAGGATTTAAAACATTCTACAAAGTTTGCATGGATTTCAATTAATATTCAACAAAAATAAACGATTTAAAAATATGATAAAAACTTCAAAATATTTGAAAAAATTTCAAAGATTTCAAAACGATTTCAAAGATTTTACATGAATTTCAGCTGGCTTAAATTTTTTTAAAAGATTTAACACAAATTTCAAGATTTTAGCAAAAATTCCAAAATTTAAGGAAATTTTATAATTTTTTTATTTCAAATATTTCACAAAAACTTCAGCAATTTTCTAAACATTTCACAAGATTTTTGAAAGTTTTCAAACATTTCAAAGATTTTACACGAATTTCAGATATTTTAGAAGGATTTGAAAGATTTAAAAAATATTCAGCAAATATTTTTTAAGGATTTAAAAAATTTCACAATACTTCAGAAGATTTAATAAAAATTTCAAGATTTTACAAAGATTTCAAAAGATTTCACAACAATTACAAAGATTTTCCAAGAACTTTAAAGATTTCATAGATTATAAAATATTTGTTAAGATTTCGAAAAGTTTAAAACAAATTCAAAAGAATTAAACGATTTAATAAAAATGTTCAGTTTTCAAAATATTCAAAATATTTCACAAAAATTGCAAAGATTTTAAAAGCACTTCAAAAATTTTACATTAATTTCAGCTGGCTTAAAAAGTGTTTAAAGATTTAACAAATATTCCAGAAATATTGTAAAATTTCAAAGATTTAAGAAAATTTCATATCTTTTTTTCAAATATTTCACGAAAACTTCAGCGATTTTTTAAACATTAAACATAAATTCCAGCTGGCTTAAAAAGTTTTTAAAGATTTAACAAAAAATTCAAGATTTTAGCAAAATTTCCAAAATTTAAGGAAATTTTATAATTTTTTTATTTCAAATATTTCACAAAAATTTCAGCGATTATCTAAACATTTCAGAAGATTTTGGAAAGTTTTCAAAGATTTTGAAAGATTTAAAAGATTTTACATGAATTTCAGATATTTTAGAAGGATTTCAAAGATTGAAAAAATGTCAAATATTTCAGAAGAATTTCAAACATTCTACAAAGTTTGCAAAGATCTCTAAGGATTAAAAATATTCCCCAAATATTTCAAGGATTTCTAAATATTTCAAACATTTCACAAGGTTTTGCAAAGTTTCAAGAAATGTTTACAGATTTCAAAATATTTGAAAAAAAATTTCAAAGATTTTACAAACTTTGCAAAGATTTCAAAACGATTTCAAAGATTTTTCATCAATTTCAGATAGCTTCATAAGTTTTTTTAAGATTTAACAAATATTCAACAAATATTTTTAAATTTCAAAGATTTCTAGCGATTTAAAAAGATTACTGAGGATTTAAAAAATCTCAGAATATTTAAGAAGATTTAACCAAAATTTCCAAAATTTAAGGAAATTTCATATCTTTTTTTTTTTTAATTTCAAATATTTCACGAAAACTTCAGTGATTTTCTAAACATTTCAGAAGACTTGAGAAGAAATTCAAATATTTTAGAGTTCGCAAAGCTTTTAGAAATATTCAACAAAAATTCGCAAAAGTTAACACGATTTTGTAATATTTCAAAAGATTTTAATAGAATTTCAAACATTCTTTAAAGTTTGCAAGGATTTTATAAATATAGAAAAAAAATAAAAAATATTGAAATATGATAAAAACTTCAAAATATTGAAAAGATTTGAATAAAATTTCAAAGATTTGAGGAAAGAATTTCAAATATTTTATAAAGTTTGCAAAGACTTCACAAATATTCAACAAAGAAGGAAATGTTCAGATTTCAAAACATGTCAACAGATTCTACTAAAAAACATTCTAATTTTTTAAGATTTCAAAGGTTTAATAACAAATTTTGCAAAGTTTTTAAAGATTTCAAGAATTTAATTTTGTATAAAAAATATTTCTAAGGAAAAATATTTTAAAAATTTCAAAGATTTGAGACAATTTTCAACAACAAAAAATTCACAAAAGTTACAAAGATTTTACATAAATTTCAGATAGCTTACAAAGTTTTCAAAGATTTAACAAATATTCAAGAAATATTGTAAAATTTCAAAACAAAATTTCGCAAAACGAAAACGATTTTGAAACATTTCAAAAAATTTTAAAAGGATATAAAACATTCTACCAAGTTTGCAAGGATTTCACAAATATTCAAAAAAAAAAAAAAAGATTTAAAAATATGACAAAAATTTCAAAATATTCAAAAAATTTCAAAGATTTTACAAACGTTGCAAAAATTTGAAAACGATTTCAAAAATTTTTCATGAATTTCAGATAGCTTGAAAAGTTTTTAAAGATTTAATAAATATTCAAGAAATATTGTAAAATTTAAAAGATTTCACAATATTTCAGAAGATTTAACAAAACTTTCAAGAAATTTGATATTTTTTTTTTAAATTTCAAAAGTTTCACAAAAACTTCAACGACTTTCTAAACATTTCAGAAGATTTTAAAAAGTTTTCAACATTTTTTTTTAAATTTCCAAGGATTTTAAAAGGATTTCAAAAACACTCTACAAACTTTGCAAGGATTTCATAAATATTAAAAAAATAAAAGATTTAAAAATATGATAAAAATTTCAAAATATTCATAAGATTTGAAAAAAATTTCAAAGATTTTACAAACTTTGCAAAAATTTCAAAACGATTTCAAAGATTTTTCATGAAATTTTTTAAAGATTTAACAAATATTCAAGAAATATTGTACAATTTTAAATATTTCACAATATTTCAGAAGATTTAACAAAAATTTCAAGATTTTACATCAATTTCCAACAATTTTAAGAAATTTAACTTTTTTTTTTAAATTTCAAAAATTTCAAATCTTTCGAAAGAATTTCAAACATTCTACAAACTTTGCAAAGACTTCAAAATGATTTTAAAGATTTTAAAACGATTTCAAAGATTTTTTATGAATTTCAGATAGCCTAAAAAGTTTTTAAAGATTTAACAAATATTCAACAAATATTTTTATATTTTAAAAGATTTTGAAAGGATTTTAAACATTCTATAAAGTTTGCAAGGATTTCATAAATATTAAAAAAATAAAAGATTTAAAAATAGGATAAAAATGTCAAAAGATTCAAAAGATTTGAACAAAATTTCAGATTTCTAGCGATTTAGAAAGATTTCTGAGGATTTAAAAAATTTCACAATATTTATGAAGATTTAACGAAAATTTCAAGATTTTACAACAATTTCCAAAATTTAAAGAAATTTTACATTTTTTAAAAATTTCAAATATTTCACGAAAACTTCAACGACTTTCTAAACATTTGAGAAGCTTTGAGAAGAATTTCATATATTTTACAGAGTTTGCAAAGCTTTCAGAAATATTAAAGAAAAAAAAGTGAAAAATTTCAAAAACAAAAATTCGCAAAAGTTAAAACGATTTTGAAATATTTCAAAAGATTTTAAAAGGATTTCAAACATTCTATAAAGTTTGCAAGGATTTCATAAATATTCAAAGAAAAATAAAAGATTTAAAAATAGGATAAAAATTTCAAAAGATTCAAAAGATTTGAAAAAAAATTTCAAAGATTTCACAAACTTTGCAAAGATTTCAAAACGATTTCAAAGATTTTTCATGAATTTCAGATAGCTTAAAAAGTTTTTTAATATTTAAAAAATTCGCTAAAGTTAAAACGATTTTGAAATATTTCAAAAGATTTAAAAAAATTTCAGACACTCTACAAACTTTGCAAGAGTTTCACAAATATTAAAGAAATAAAAGATTTTAAAATATGATAAAAACTTCAAAAAATGGAAAATATTGTTGTAAAAATTTTAAAAGAAAGAGGAAGAAAACTCACTCGAAGGAGACGTAGTATTTGAAGAATTGAACTAAAAGTTCGCCAAGACTCAGGTGATTGGGTGGCGGTAAAACATTGATTGGTATGTTCAAGTTTTCGTGGATGTCGATCAAGTGGATGTCGGAGTGAGGGTCGAACTTGTGTTTGAAAATGGACTGCAGACAGGGCAAGACGGCCGGACTGGTCCCACCTAAATTCAAATTAAAAAAAAATATTCAAACTTCTGAAAATTCAAAAAAAAAAAAAAAAAAAATGCAAATCAAGAAAAAATAAAAAATGATCAACTAACATTGCAAAAAGTGTATGACCATGAGCGCCAGGGAGTAACTCGATATCGTCATGTTCTTGGCGTTGTTAATATTTTGACACTGCGCCCAGAGCTTCACAACGAGAACCAGAGGTCGCACTCTCCAGTCGACTAGAAATATTTCCGAAAAAAAATTCACAAAAAAAAACACACACACAAAAAATATGGAATTAATTTCGAGCGGGAAATTGAAAGAGAGACAAAGAGATAATTGCTGTTTGTGGAGACTTACTTTGCGAATAACAGTACATTAAGTGCGTATTTCTAATGCCGACCGAATTGTTGCAATTTAGATCGATATCTATATTGTTGAAGACGTCGTGGAACTTGAGGATTGGTACTTTGGCTTGGATAAGTTCCAGATTCGTTACAAAATCTGCAATCGCAGAGATAAATGATAATTTGGAGGAAAATCGTAGAAAGAATTCCTCGTCAATTCCAGGCCATTCTAATATTTCCCTTTCTTTCTTTCATTCTATTTTTTAAATAGTTTCTATTATTATGAAAAATCTGCGAAATTTTACAATATTTCTTGAATATTTGTTAAATCTTTAAAAACTTTTTAAGCCAGCTGAAATTCATGAAAAATCTTTAAAATCGTTTTGAAATCTTTGCAAAGTCTGTAAAATCTTTGAAGTTCTTTTTCAAATATTTTCAATATTTTGAAGTTTTTATCATACATTTAAATCTTTTGTTTTTGTTTGAATATTTATGAAATCCTTTTAAAATCTTTTAAAATATTTCAAAATCGCTTTAACTTTTGCGAATTTTTGTTTTGAAAATTTTCAATTTTTGTTTTAAAACATTTCTGAAAGCTTTGCAAACTCTGTAAAATATTTGAAATTCTTCTCAAATCTTCTGAAATTTTTAGAAAATTTCCTTAAATTTTGAAAATTTAAAAATATTTGTTGAATATTTGTTAAGTCTTGAAAAACTTTTTAAGCTATCTGAAATTCATCAAAAATCTTTTAAATCGTCTTGAAATCTTTAAAATCGTTTTGAAATCTTTGCAAAGTCTGTAAAATCTTTGAAGTTCTTTTTCAAATATTTTCAATATT